>JAHHFK020000571.1:0-173017 GCA_024533555.2 Aedes koreicus
TTAATTCAACTTCCGACGATTTGTTTTAACAAGTTCATTTATTTGGGAGGCTCAATTGCGTTAAATTAGCGCAGCCGATAATTCATTGTTTTCTTTTATAATGTAATGACTTAATACTAGGATTAGTATGAGTTGGGATGTTTACTTGCGGTTAACCCGAGGTTAAAATAGGTAACATTTTTTGGGGATAAGTTGAACAGAGAAACATGGAGATAGGATTCTGTAGTCTCATCAGATAGTTGTCGCCAGCACTATAACTAGGTGCGATATGATCAGAGCTCCCTTATTATGTTCGGCCTATTGTTATCTTCCGACGATTTTTACAACAATTCCGAAATGGAAATAAACCTTTTGTGGACGACTTGGCCAATTTATGTGAAACCAATATGGGTAACGTTATATAACGTTATATTATATTTAAAGTGGTGCTTATGGAAGTGTGACGAGTGAAATTTGTGTCATGGCACGGGTGATACAGAGAGACATCGTTGTTTGCGGGTGTAAACTTGGCTGGTATCTCTTCTCCCTAATCTAGCTCATTTTGTGCAGAAAGAATGGTGAAGCCATCTACCTACTAAAACTCAGTCATATTCAAACAAGGATAAGGAATTACTGGCTGAATTTCCACCCGCAAACAACGGTACCTCTCTGTAATGGAAAATGAGTAAACTCATGGGAGAATTCTTAGCTCAGCTTATGCCAGCCAATACCATCTCACGACATCCTTCTCGTGACAGCCGTCTCGGGTGAGCTGAAAACTGTCGTCGCTTCAGAAAGGCTGTCCTAGCAAACGAAATTACGTAACAGAATACATGGCAAAATGGAAAGTTAACATCCTATTCGGCTTACTACGCTTAGAGCGTGGTGGTTTCAGCAAAGCTGGCGCAGCTTCGACTGTTCCAATACAGCATTATTTCATGTATGCGTGCTCTGTTGCCAATATGTATCGGAGTGGGTACCGAACGTACGGTAGCAAGCGATAGTTCGGTTCGCACAGAGACAATCAGTGCAGTCTAAACTGACTGTAGCTAGAAGGCTGTACTTTTGGAAAGCCTGGGATGGGCCAGATCAGTGAGGCTTGGAAAAGGGCATTGAACTTTTAGATGGATCCGAGTTATGTTAGTGTTTGTGACTACTGTCTGCAAGAGTAACAATGTTGCATCCCCAATGATGATCCATCGCTTCATAGCTAAGTATTTTTCCGTATCCACCATACTGTATCTATAATCATACTGTTTTATTCCTGTCTAATTTGAACTCCATAATGACGTGTCTTTAGTACTACTTGGTTGATGGTTCCAGAATATTCTCAGTGATAAGTCCCTCTGGAAGTGTTAAAAAAATTATGTACTGAGGTGTAAAGATGCAATGTCTGATCAAATGTTTTATAATTCGGTGAAATTTCCAAGAGAGGAAATCAATTTCATTCAATTTACCAACATAGACAAACTTTTTTTTCTGTGGCTCTTTCTATTTGATGATCAGTAATTGGTCAGTCAGTTAACATATTTGTATTCAAAAATATGTCTTGCTTTCTCGCAATATTTGGCCAATGTACTATTTTGAATCGTTCTAAACCAGGGGGTTAATCGTGTTTTGGAGTGCCGGAAAAAGTTTCCCTGTTTTTATTTTTCAACATGTCTATCAAACCAAAATTAAAAAGTTATGCTTATTGGCAGCCAGCTGCAAAGGATGTAAAAATGAGTGTGAGTGGTTCCAGAAATTACGGAAATTTGTCTTGTTGTAGTGAGGTGTTTGAATATGTCGGAGTGTGCCTCTAAAGGCGTTTTCTCCCCTGTTAAAATAGTTATAAAAAGTTTTTGAATTATTTGAAAAAAGTTACATCAATATACTTCCTAAAAAAAAAAAATTAGCTACAGATTACTCAAGAAAATATTGATATAGGTTTTATTTATTTATTATTTAAGTTGATGCTATATCACCTTTATCTTCTCATTTTTCCGATTTGCCTCAGCGTGGTGGGCAATAGATGTTTTCATGCTTATCTAGCTTTTCATATGCAATCTAAATAAGAGTGATGAAGTAAGTCTCATACCAGCTTCCAGAGGGCAATCTACGGATTATTTAATTACTAACGCAACGCATTTCTAAACAAATATGTTCACCAATAAAATATCTTTATTAAGAAACTCAACAACTTGTATCTTGATTAATTGATTAAATTATTGGAATTACCTCATCGTACCCTACAAATTATGTTGAGAAGCCTTCCTTAAACAATAATTTAGAAAACTCTGAAATTAATTCCTTCTATACTGTCACTATGTTCATTCCAAATATTTGTCCTAAATCAGTTAAAGAAACTTCTAAAAAAGTGATTTTATACATAAACAAGTTACTGCTATTCATTGTGATGGAACGGTATGTGTCGAACTCGCACCATGAACCTCTCCTATCTTAAAATGTTTGTGATTTCCTGGACTAGCTAGAATTTGTGAAAATTTTTCAAGTTTCACAATTTCAATCGATCAAATGTTCTATTATTCGTACAGAGCACTTTACTTCGCGAACTAAAATATCGAGAAGAAACCTAAAGTGACATTGTGTGCAATGTTGTTTCTGCAGTACGAGAAATCTGATAAGTTCTCTTTCAACACCTGTACTTAGATATTTTTTCTCATTTCAGAGAGCGAGTAATGGCGCTATAACCATAAGCCATATAGGGCTAGGACTATAGTCAAAACTTAGGTCTCAACCGTTTGGAGAAAAATGGAGCATCACTTAACCTTCTTAGACTCGATGCTCCCAACGACCATATTAATAAATTTTTGTTCTGTACACCAAACAGGGCATTCTGTTTCACTTTTCTCTCCGACTATTCAATTCCCTTTTCCTTTGATATTTACTGAAGGCTACGTAGGTTCCCCGCGTCTTCTTAAGGTAGATAAAAAATCCTCCCTATCTTCGGTTGCATGGACGTGGCCAGGTGAGCGATCGAGGAGTGTATTTGTGGAGATTTTTGCTTGAAGAAACGTATCAGTAACTGGTTCCGTGTCATGGTGACATGCCAAATCTTTAATGATTTATTCCCCTCATCGTAGCTCCATCCACGAGGTGTGCAAACGTCAAGACTAATGTATTAGTTTAGTTTCTACTAATAGTCGATATTAATATTCTAGACAAATTAGAAACTATACAGTGAACGAGTGAGGACTACCATACGCGTTGTATAGTTTGTAGCGAAATGCTCAGTGACCGTCACAAGCATTTTATTGACAGGTTTGTTTATATAGTGGTACTCTTTTTGTGGTGGTGGAAGTTTCCTCTTTTTTATGAGTGGTCAGAAGTTGTTCGAGATGCGAAACGAGAAAAGATGGTTAATCTTGTACACTCACGATGAAAATCCAACGTGGTCAGGTGCGAACATTGTCAAAACAAGCATCGTAGTCGAACTTACGACCGTTAGCTGAATTGGAAAGTGTTGAGAAACATAAAGTAAGCCCTGGACTGTCAGGTAATGAGGTGGCAATGAAAAAAGATGCCGCTTGAAGTATCATTCGATAAATCCGTCTGGGTTTCGTTCGTACCGTGCAAGTAACCAACTAATACACTTAAATTTCTCTGCCGATCTCGGTTGTGCAAATCTCGGTTCCAAATTGTTTGCGGATCTCTTAGGTACTGCTGTAAACACACTATTTTTTCGCTGATATGTCAGTTAAATTTCAATTGCCGTGCGCTCGGCAATGCGGATCTCGGCAAAATATACAGTAAAAGCCGAGCTCAAATGAGTGTGGAGCAAGGCGTTGGAGCAAAAGCAAAGTGACTAGTGCTATACTCATTTCCCCTCAGTCTGACTATTCTTTCGAAAACTCGTTTCAAAGGCTAAATTTCAGATTATTTGAATGGTGAAAATTAAGCACTAAACTAATTCTTCAACTTTGTCCCACAGTGCATTCGACGTGGCTTGGTAGCTCTGTGGTTATTCGTTCTACTTACTGAGCAGAAGGTCGGGAGTTCAATTTATTCAATTTATCACTTTACGTATTTCTATCCCCATTAGATTTTAAATTCCAAGCAGTGAACCAGTTTTTGATAACCAAGCAGCTCTGATCTTGACTTACACATAAAGTAATTAAGGGGGGCAGGATTTTCATTTCCTTAAAAAAAATCCCTTTCTTAATGGCGTATATTGAAAGTTTAACATGCCAAATCGGCTCTTAAGCGTTATTAAAAATTACCTTGTTTTCTCTATGAAAAACCACCTTCACACTTTGTAAGTGGCCCCAATGCTGTTGGTTTGAATCGGTACATACATATATTTAAATTTCCATGATATCTTATAAGTAGAAAAAAATATATAAAACAAATGGTTAAACAGTTTCAATCAATAATGTCTTATCTACCCAGATGAAACATACAAAAAAAAAAAATCTTCGAACTAATTTCCTTTCCTGAGATGCTCTTGGGGGTGCAGTAGAAAATAAGACCTTTGGTTGCAACGAATGATTCACTACTCAGAAGTGACGTTCTGTTGGTTCTCTGTGCAACTTCAGATGACTTCGATCAATCACGGTGTAGCAAACCACGCACGGAGAAAAAGATAAAATTCAATCAATAACATTTCATCTAAAATCAACACATGGAACTCAGCAGCATTTCTCTCGAACTTCAATTTTTACACTCCTTCTCGGCATCTTAGAACACGAAAATTATTCTCAGAAATACCGCGTCGGACAAATAATGCAAAAAATGAATCCATTGATCGGATGATGCGACAAAACAATCACAACTGTAGTATCATAGACATCTCAATGTCAAAAAATATCAAATTAGAGCAGTAAAAGGAAAACTGAAGGATCTCGACTAGAAAACAGTAGACATAATCTATAGCATGTAAGTAAACATTGTTATTATTGTATGTAGTCTACTTTGCTTGGCGAAAATAAATAAATTTTGGGATGCCCATGGTAGAATATTCATCGACTACCTTGAGAAGCGAAATACCGTCAACAGTCAATATTATAATATTATAAAAGCGTTATTTCTATTTCATTTCTTTTCATCAAAACAACGCATTGTGTCACAAGTCAATCAAAACAATGGCAAAACAACTGCTTCCGCTTCCATCGTACTCTCCAGATTTGGCAAATAATTACTGGCTGATCGCAGACCCAAAAAAAATGCATCCCGGTAAAATATTTCACTCCCCAAATTCTCCATGTTTTTTGGGATAATTTTTTAAGAATATTTTATAGAATTTCTCAAAGATTCTATGAAAAGTTCTCAGACATTATTTGAGATACCCCTTCTGGCGTTTCTATAGGTTTCGATACGTATTCTTCAGGAGTTTGTAGGCAGGGGATTTCAGGGATTCTTTCAGGAGTTTCTTCAGGTATTGCATCGACCGTTTTTCAAATCATTCTAGTGATCAAAGTTTTGGATAAATCCCTGAACATGTGAAAATTTGTTACTCTAAAGGAATCCCTGGAGGATATCTGAAAGAAATACACAAAAATTATAAGGTAATTTCTGAAGTAATTCTTAGCAAAAATGCTGGTTTGTTGGAAAAATCTTAGAAGATTTTTTTGCACGATTCACGCTATATTCATCCTACGATGAATCAAACAATTGGGCTGTTGAAGGATCGTTTTCTATAAATGTTTGCTTACGTTAAATAACTACAACAAACATTACAAACTAATCCTTACTCCCAATTGTTTGATTTTTTTGAATTTCCAATATTTAATTCTTAGCCTAAGGATGTCTGCAAGGATTCTGACATATAGTTCTCCAGAAATAACTTCAATAATTTCTTCAAGTATTCCGCTGGAGAAGTATTTGTTTCTTAGTTTCGCAAAGAGATTGCACCCCATTTTTTGGCAAAATTGCCTGCAAGGACTTCTACAAAAATACTGTGCTTCCAATTTACAAGTATTTTCTTGCATTCACGCGGAGGAATTTTGGGAAACTAGAATAAAGTTCTCGATAGTTATTTTGGATATTCAATTCATAGTTATCTCGAACGTGATTTTTTGTTATCTTTAATATGATCTCGCAGTGCGAAAATCGAATGATGGGTAACTATGGGACAGATATTTCAAGAAGCTGCTGAAACGTGACTCTCCTCATTTGATAACTATCAAATGTACTGGCTCTTAGTGCTAGCTACACATTCGAAAAGCTTCCATTGTACGTTGATCCGATCCGACATTTGATTCGATCCAATACGATCCAAGGAATTCCAGATGGTACAAAGTATTAGGTGCGCAACTAAGTTCCCGCTGTTTAGCATTAGATGGCGCCAGTAGTAAGTGCTGGTCGAATGTTGTACATCTCAAGCGTCATAAACCAAGCTCAGACATATGGTAAACAAACCGCTTTGCCAAATCAGTGATTTTGGTTTAGTGTTATATATTTTGGTTGTTTGAAGATGTCTGATTTCTTCTTTCATTCGAAGAAAACGGCGGCTGAAGCACATCGAGAGCACCAAAAAGTTTACGGTGATGCTGCTCTGAGTGAAACAACGTGTCATGATTGGTTTCGTCGCTTCAAAAACGGTGATTTCAGTGTTGATGATTGTCCGCGTGAAGGAAGGCCAAAAAACTTCGAAGACTCTGAATTGGAGGCATTGCTCGATGAGAATCCGTGTCAAACGCAAGAAGAGCTTGGTTCAGGATTAGGAGTTTCCCGCCAAGCCGTTTCTAAGCGATTGCATGCGTTGGGAATGATTCAAAAGCAAGGAACTTGGGTTCCTTACGATTTGAAGCCAAGAGATGTTGAGCGTCGTTTTTTCGTCTGTGAACAACTGCTCCAGCGGCAAAAAAGGAAGAGTTTTCTACATCGCATTGTGACGGGTGACGAAAAATGGATTCATTACAGTAACCCAAAACGGAAACATTCATGGGGACTGCCCGGGCATGCTTCAACATCGTCGCCTAGGCCGAATATTCATGCTGCGAAGGTTATGCTGTGTATTTGGTGGGACTAAGTTGGTGTTATTTATTATGAGCTGTTGAAACCAAACGAAACCATTGAACTCAATTGATGCGATTGAGCCGAGCACTGCACGAAAAACGGCCACAATACGAGCATAGAGACGAAAAAGTGATTCTTCAGCATGACAACGCTCGACCTCACGTTGCGAAACCAGTGAAAACCTACTTGGAAACGCTCAAATGGGAAGTCCTACCCCACCCACCATATTCTCCTGATATTGCACCGTCCGATTATTACTTGTTCCGTTCGATGGCACATGGTCTCACTGGTCAGCAATTCCACTCATATGATGACATCTCAAAATGGCTTGATTCTTGGATAGCATCAAAAGACGAACAGTTCTATCGAAATGGTATTCACGTTCTACCAGAAAGATGGGAAAAAGTCGTAGCTAGTGATGGGCAATACTTTGAATAATTCGTTTGTAACCTTTGTTTACAAAATAAAGTTCCTTTTTCACCAAAAAACAGCGAGAACTTAGTTGCGCACCTAATATCTTGGAATTGAAGCATTTGAAAGTTCTGCATCCATCTGCCACCAGATGGACTAGTGTTGGAGTCAGTTTTAAAAGGAATTTGGAACGGTTTTCGGAGCTCGAGTTGTTTTTCTCGTTCCAATCCAACTGCGACAACAATCAAACCTGTTCGCATTCTCTGTCGTGTCATGTCTTTTAATGAGCCGATGACGTAGCCACTTCTTGAGCTACGTATTGCCCCTAATCAACAAAGCGAACCCTATCTTTCAGTCAGAAGCTCCGGAATTCTCAAACATTCTCCTTGCAAATATTTGTGAGGATGATTACCTAAAACACCGGACGGATTTCGAAGTTTCTGATTTCGAGATTCATCGCAAATATATATCGGGATAGGAAGGAGGCTTACGAAGGTGTTTAAACAGATCATTAAGCGCATTGATCTGGACGATTCACTCCTGCCTACTGCATCGAGCGTTGACCCCTAGAAGCTTCACACGTTGCTGTAGTTCAACTCGATTATTAGACAATATCCGAACTACTCTGAAAGCAGTGAGGAGCAGGCCTCATATGATAAGAAAAAAGAGCTATTTCCCGAAGGCTACGCACCGTGCTACAATTCAATAAAAAAAAAACTAGGGTAACGGGATGTAACGTTAGCCTAGCTCCCTCATTCGGCCTATGTACCAAATATGTTATTAATTCTGCGATAATCAACCAAATCATGTTGCTATGAAGCTGATTGATTCATTCCAAGGCAATTGAGACATTATTAATCAAGTTAAAGTTTTTCACGTTCGTGTAATTCACGATTTCCTCAACGTTTTAGACACTATGACTTTACTGGTTAAGCTAAACAAATTATAGACACGATCCTCGAATGATCTAAATTTGACTAAATTGAACTTATAAACCTAGTAATGCAGCCAAGATGTATAGAAAATAGTCACACAATATTAACTAACTGTTCACATAGTTAAAATAACAATGATTTAACAAGAAAACCATAGACCAAATATTAGAACCCTTGCGCTGAACTGGCCGGCTTGACGTGCCGCAAGGGCTCTGTAGGGATCAAGACCCGAAGCTAAGAGTCAGTTCCTTTGTGGTTATATCACATTTATTAGCAGAGCAGCACATCGAAATTTTAGGTTCATTATATGGTTTATATCCCATGATTCCTTATATACTATAAACTTTCAGATCATCCATGGATATCCCAAGTTTTGTAAAATAATTTTAAATCAATTTTTTTCTCGTGGCTATGATACATTGTCTTAGCTTTCAGGTTCATGGTACAATTGCAGCAGGACCACAATCTGGAGACATTTAAATAAAAATGAAGTTATTATCATTTTATATTATAACATCCATGCATTACATTTTGTATGCTTTTTTATAAGTCATTTTCAGCTTCGCATATATGCATCCTTGTCAGTTATAGCTCATCTAACCTATGTTATGTATTTGAAAAGATAGAAAGGTTTTTGATGTTTTTTTATTTTTTTGAAAAAATCATATTTGAAAAATTCTACTTAAAAAAGCTCTTTCTCTTCATCAAAAATATATATTAATTTAAAACCAGCAGTTAAAAAACCATTTTCAGAAAAAAAAAATGGGCAGAGAACAAGAACTATCGAAAAATATATTTTTATTTTTTTTTGTTTGTATTTTATAAATAGGTAATAAAATAAAATATATTATTGTGTTTTTTTTAAATATAATATATAAACACAAAAAAATTTTTTAACAAATACATCTTGTACCTACGTTTATTATGTTCTCTGACTATTATTGTGAAAACAAATTCTAATCTTAGTAGATCTTAATCCAATAGAAACTGCAAAAGTGGAAGTCTTTCGATGAGTGGATGTTCAGCTTAGTTACGGATATATGTATTCTACTATAGTTTACTGGCCTGCTGATATTATTATTTTATATTATAACGTCAGTTTATTATTTTATGTTATGATATTAAATGATGTGACATAATTGCATTTAAATTCATTTCATTAAAATCACTATTTCCGATGAGACTCGCTACATAAATTATTGCAAGGAAACGGAACAGCACATCGAAATTTTAGGTTTACTTTTCTATTGCTATTTAATTTCAGATCATTCATAGGTATCCCAAGTTTTATGAGATAATTTAATATCAATTTTTTTTTCTCGTAGCTACATTGTCTAACTTTCAGGTTCACAAATGGAAGTGCTATTATCATTCTTATATTCATTCACTATATTATTTGTCATTATAATATTCATTCACTATAATTTTATAATTATAATATTAATTCACAAGATTTTAAATATTACTATATGACACTGAATATATATTGGGAAGGGAGGGAGCATCAGGGTATCACTCAAGCTGGAATTGGACAATGGAGTGGTATGACAACCGGCGTCTAGGAGGGAACAAACAGTATCATTTTCTTTATCCTACCGATTCGATTGTGATCTGAATTCTACTCCAACAGTTTCAGTGAGAGTGACGCGCCCTTCTTAACAAGCCATCCTGTAGAAAGCTTAATAAGTATTGCGAATTGGGTTATTCGATTTGTTGGATCGTATCGTTGGAAGGAGAATCTCATGTTCCCGCGGGTTTCGCGTAAGTGTCTCTGCTTACGGGTCCGCCCCACCGTTTTTGGCCCTTCATACAGCGTTACTGTGAATACAACCCGGCAACTCAATTTGATCTTGCTATTAAGTGGAGCTGCATACATGACAAGGTCTTAGAAGGGATGGTGGCTACCTTACATACATACCTTACATACAAAACCATAGACCAAATATTAGCCATAGACCAAATATTAGAAACATATTTTTTCTATGTTCCAAACTATGGCCTGTTGTATTTAAAGTGTTGTAAACATGTTGCTATTAGTAAAATTTACAAGCAAAATGTCTGAGTTTCGGTTGTACATTTTTGAAATGGCTCATCGAAACACAAACCAACAGAACAAAATCTGTGTGAAATTAATTCTAATGTTTTCATTATCAAATGACCGATAAATCATATGTTAAAATTACTTAGGTGTTTAAAAGCAGTATTATTTCATTTTGTTTTGTAAAAATTGGTGTTAGGTAAAGCGAATATAGCTGGCAATGCCAAAAACCAGAAAATCATAAGAGAAAGCCGTTCGAAGACTGCGTTTAATATTAAGTGTATCGAATGGGAAGAAGTTGCATCCACAAATAGACCCAATTTGGTGCTTATAGACCGATATTACATCCATATCCCTTGAAAGTTTCTGACTTTATAAAATGAGTGGTGTAACTTTTCGTGATACACACTACCAAATGGCTTATTGCCTTATCTGAGCAAGTGTATAACTAGTTAAATATCGCTTCCAGCTCAAATACTTTATCAGTTGCTAGCTGAACCCGGTGCGAGCCTTGCTACGCTTGCAACAAGATGAATGAAAATTTAATAGAACTGTTTCTTTATGTTTTTTTTAGGAATGAGTTGTGTTAAAATATTTTTGTTTGCTAATGTGTGTAATCTTTGCAACGTAGGTAGGTGTAGGTAACGTAGGTGTGTGTTCAACTACGCCGTATCCTGTCAGTTTGAACGTAATTTTTTCTTGCATAACCTTAGATTAACTTCTTGTGCATAATGCAGCACTGAGAGTAACTCATGCATCCCCCATTCTTGAGTAAGAAGGGGTTCAGAACGTGCTGCTTACCCGAGAAATATACATTTTGTGTTTTAGTTGCTTGGATAGTTCTCATGTTTTGTTGAAATTTGTGTTTCATATGTATAAGAGCCCCCCCCCCCCCCCCCCTTCAGAGAGTGGAGAGGTCTCGAACCACCATAAAAATCCTGCCTCCAAATGCCAAATTTGGTTCCATTTGCTTGATTGGCTCTCAAGTTATGCAGAAATTTCTGTTTCATTTATATATCCCCCCCTTTCAGACGGGGAAGGAGTCTCGAACCATCATAAGAACCTTTTTCGGCCCCAAAAACTCCTGCATACACATTTTATAACAGTAGGAATAGTTCTCATGTTTGGTTGAAATTTGTGTTTCGTTTGTATAAGAGTCCTTTCTTCCAAAGAGAGGTGGGGTCTCGAATGACCGTAGAAACTTTTTTTGCCTTCAAAAACCTCCACATGCCAAATTTGGTTCCATTTGCTTATTAGTTCTAGTTCTTGAGTTATGCAGAAATTTGTGTTTCGTTTGTATGAGAGCCATCCCGTTCAGATAAGGGAGAAGCCTCGAACCACCATAGAAAAAAATCTCTTACCTTCAAAAACCCCCATGCCAAATTTGGTTCCGCGATTAGTTCGCGTGTTAGGCAGAAATTTGTGTTTCATTTGTATGGCAGCCCCCCCCCCCCCCCCCCCTAACCTCAGACAGGGAAGGAGTCTCGAACCATCATAAGAACCTCAAAAACCCCTGAAACACAAATTTTCATGACAGTATAATTCTCATGTTTGTCTTATATTAGAATTCCATTTGTATGAGAACCCCTCCTTTAAAAGGGAGGAGCGGGCTCGAACCACCGCAAAATCATTTATTGCCTCCAATATCCCCACATGCCAAGTTTGGCTCCATTTACTTTATAAGTTCTCGAGTTATGCAGAAATATCCGTTTCATTTGTATGAGAGCCCCTCTTTCTAGAGAGGGGAAGGGTCTCAAACCACCATAGAAACATTTCTTGCCTCCAGAAAACCCAACATTCCAAATTTTGTTTCATTTACTAGATTAGTTCTTGAGTTATGCAGAGACTTCTGTTTCATTTGTATGAGAGCCTCCCCTTCCTGAAAGAGGACGGGTCTCAAACAACCATAGAAACATTTATTGCCTCCAAAAACTATCACATGCTAAATTTGATTTCCTTCACTAGATTAGTTTTCGAGTTATGCAGAAATTGTTTCATTTGTATGGGAGACCCCCCCCCCCCCCTTCTATAGAAAGGAGGAGTCTCGAACAACCATAGAAACATTTACTGCCTCCATAAAACCCCACATGCCAAATTTGGTTCCATTTGCTTGATTAGTTCTTGAGTTGTGCAGAAACTTCTATTTCATTTGTATGAAAGCCTCCCTTTTCAGAAGGAGTAGGGGTCTCAAACCACCATAGAAATATTTTTTGCTTCCAAAAACTCTCATAAGCAAAATTTGGTTTCCTTTGCTCGATTAGTTCTTGAGTTATGCAAAAAAAAGTATCATTTGTATGAGAGCCCCCCCCCTTTCAGAGAAGGGAGGTGTCTCTCACTATCATAAGAACCTTTTCCGGCTCCAAAAACCTATCCATGCAAAATTTCACGCCGATCGGTTCAGTAGTTTTCGAGTCTATAAGGTTCAGACAGACAGACAAATTCATTTTTATATAGGGGAAGGTGCTCTAATGTGGGTCTATGGATCTAGGATTCGGCCTATGCTTAAAATTCGAAGTAAATAATAATTCACTATTTATGCCCCGAAAATCAAAAATATACAGTAGTATTGTATCACTGACACATCAATATGAAGAAACATTAAAGACAGGCAATTTTTAACGATAGGCCGAATTCTAGATCCATAGACCCACATTAGAGCACTTTCTCCTATATAGGGGAACTGCCCCCATATTAATCTCATTGTTCCTATATTCATCCTACGATGAATCAAACAATTCGGCAGTTGAAGGATTAGTTAGTAATATTTGTTGTAGTTATTTAACGTAACCAAACATTATTAGAAAACGAAACCGATCCTTCAACTGCCCAATTCTTTGATTCATCGTAGGATGAATATAGGAACAATGAGAATAATATGGGGGCAGTTTCCCTAGATAATAAAAAAATGTAATCGATCGTTCCATATTTGGCTGAGTCGAAGGACACATACCCTATATGAAATGAACTTCTAATCGCTTGAATCACTGATCACACTGATCAAAATATTGCCCGCCGGTAAGAGATTTTGCTCGAATTTAGAGCTTATCGCTGAAACTGAGGCCTTTTTTGAGGCAAAAAATAAATCGTTCTACAAAACTGGTATCGAAGTGTTAGAGTTGCGCTGGAACGATTGTATTGCTCTTGTTGGAGATTCTATTGATGAATAAAGCTAATTTTGAACAGAAAATCCCGTGTTTATTTCGTTAGGCCCGGGAATTTGCAGCCCACCGACCGTTGGTACATTCTATTGAAGGTTCAATGATAATTTAAATAGTCACTGTCATCATACGAGAACAAACAGTGACTTTATCCATTTCAGCTTTGTATAATGTTTTTGTATAAAATCCACACAAATGTTAGAGCATAATAAATACAATACAAAGTAAAAATATAAAAAAAAAAACAAACAGATACCAAAAATCCACCAATTGTTTTTGGATGCCTTTGAACAACTCCACGCAAGTTGACCAATCCCTTACAATTTTATTCGAACCTTGTCCCTCTCTTAATCCAGTTGAGTCAAACAGCTGCTCAATCGTCGCATTTGATAACACCACTCAGTCGGGAATTCCCCGCCAACGAAGCGATGAGCATGATTGCATTCATCATTCTTCGCGTTATAGTCTTTTCTTCCGATCCAGCTTCGTGATCATTTGCAGGTGATCCCTAACAATCGGAAAGGTCTTTCCAAAGTATCAACACTGATAAGCTTCCAATAAATGTTGTTCTAGAGTACGAAAATCTTAACCAATGATGTCGTTCTACGCTTAGAACATCGCAATATCAGCCAGGGGGAAACCCACCTTTCCAGTCATAACCGTTGCAGAAACTGTTTCTTGACAACCAGAAAAATAAAAATGAAAACCACTTATTCTTACCGCTTAGAACGAGGAGTAGCTTCATGATCACCTCCGATATTGATATCGGCGCACAGCAATCGTTCGACGCACCAGTCTCTTCCGTTTTATTTTTCTGACAATGCGATCAACAAATGTTTGTGCAGTTGATTCCGTCACCTATCAAATGATGTGCTTCTCACACGCGTTTCGCTGCAAAATGAACTGATCGCCGACACAGTCACCAGCCTACTACTGCCTTTACATGGGAAACTGCGATGCTGCTTGATCGACCGGCTGAACTGGACTGGATGGCACTGGGAGTGTCAGTATGTGTGCGTGTGCTATGAACACATACGCAACGAATTGTTTGGAATACTATCCGTTGCGAGAATAAAGTGGGATTTTTCGGAAATGTAAATAGAGTTATTGTACCAGTTATGGGAGCTGATCTCTGTTGTCAATTTTACCATTAGTTAGTAACCAATGTCTGATTCCACCGGTTCTTGTCTTTTATTGTATGGAAATTGCACTTCTTTATAATAGCCTTAGTAGTTATGGAGCCTTGGAGTTCTTTTGGTTCGCTCATAATTGATATCATATCGTACAATCATGCCAGCTAAAAATTAGGTTTTATTTGCATCCTTTTTTTAGTTTTGCAAACTCGTTATCTTCAGAATCGCGTCTCTCGTGTGATTGGCGTCACTTGTACAATCCAAGTGATTCATCGTGTTCACTCTCAACGAGAAGGGATATTCCCATTGCTGTTTCAGCGATGCCGGCAATTGTGGTCGATTGTAGGCAACGTTTCATAATGCATCTTAAAAGGTTGTATGGTAAAATTAATAGAAATGGAGAGGACCATGTTGCTCTTCAAAATCACGGACAATGTTATCCAAATTAAATATAATAAATAAATAAATAAATAAATAAATATTACAATCATTGTACGTTTCTTCATGGTGAAGATGAGTTACTATTAAGAAACGGCTAAAATAATCAAACAACAAATTTCTACAGAGATACCTCGACATGCATGTTATTTTTATGAGAGAAACATTGTTGTTCCCCTCGACTATGATTGTTCCTCCAAATATATTGCAATACTTTCTATCACATACCAAAGGGGCTATTCATAAACCACGCACACTTCGTTTTTTTAGGGGGGGGGGTTTGACCAAAGTCTACGCTCCATAGAAAATTTCCAAAAAATGTATGGAGAAAAGTCTACGAGGGGGGGGGGGGGGGGTCTGAGATTTTCAGAAATGAGTTTACGTGGTTTATGAACAGGCCAAATTGAAAATGAAACAGGATGCACCCCGAGACCGAGAACATGACCATGGATTACCAAAAGTACCTAAGCGACTATTAGATACTATCATTGTTTACTTTCTCTTTCATTAATAACTAAGTTGTTTAATATGTTTAGAAATATTATATGAACAAAAAAAAAACTACCATCATAATGGTGCCAAAACTAAACGAAGGAGACCGAGAGACACGAGAGTCTCTTATTGTTACTTAAAATATTTTGAAAGTTTTAGCGAGAAGTAATACAGTTTATAGTTTATGTCAATCTTAAATTTATAATTCATAACAAAATTGTATATGTACGAATATTCAGTAAGGTAGCCTAACTTGATGTAACACTTAGAAATAATGAATTTTACACGAGACGTAATTCATACTTGTAAAAAGTCGGGGAACGTAAACAAAGATTTCGTGTAAAATTATGTCTCCTGAAACTGACACATACGCAATTCGACGAAAGATGTGTTTGATGGAATTGAATTTCTCATCTCTTTCAACTCATCCTTATGTGCTAAAGGACGCTTGCATGCGTCGGTCTCAGGGGACAGAAATTTACCTGACATTTTGGTAGTGTGTACTTATGAATACCCTTATTAAAAAAAACACTAACGGTGGTAAGCTCCAACAAGTATATTTTTCAAATTAAGCCCTGGTTAACAACAACCGGCATAATAAAATCGAATCTTAAGCTGAGATCACACTGTTTGACAAAACGCGAAATATTTGGCAAATTTTGACAAATATATTTGACCAACGTAAGATTGCTAAATATATTTGTGTTTGTCGTTCCAATTATATGGCAATTTGTCAAATAGTGTGAGGCCCTTTATTTATTATGGTTTGTCAAATACGTTTGCTCAATACTAGCAAATAATTTATTTGACACTCTGGAAATTATTGAGTGGCAAGCAAGAGCAAATTTATACAGTCTGCACGGATTACAGCTGTCAATTGGGATACATTCGTCGGTTATATCCGCTCGATCAGCGGTTATTTATGTTTACTAATTTGTTATTATTTTAGTAATTTGTTGTGAGTCCACTGTCAACTCTGTGAGACGACTCAATTGGGTTGTACGACGATCTGGAAAGCGTTGGAGCTTCAAGCGCTATTGTGCCAGCAAAACCTCCCAGGCGGAGCCACCGGAAAGTTACAGCTGAGTGGAGCAAAGAATCCACTTTGGCTTCGATTGCCTCGGTGGAATCTCAAGATTTTTTGTGGAACACAGGAAATAAAGATTACAAAAATCGTAATCTCCCAAACTCAGTGCGTAAAGAGTTCGAAAACATCTTCCACAATGTCTTCGATGCAGATCAACTTTGAGCGAAGTGGTCGAAACTTCGATTTCAGTTTAAGTCCTACCACACGAAACTTAAGCGGACGAGGTCCGGTCAAGGAGCAAAAACTAATATTACCAGTTCTCTGAAGGACAGAAGGAAGTCAGAAGATCTGAGGACTTCTCTGAAGCTCCGTAAATTCCTTTGAGGGTTCATTAGTTCCACTGAGGTTTCGTAAACATCTCTGAAATTCCGTGAACTTGGTTGAAGTTCCAAGGACTTTATTGAAAATCCGTGAGTAACTCTGAAGTTCCGTGAACGTTTCTGGAGTTCCGAAGATTTCTCTGAAATTTCGTGAAAATCTTTCGTGAGCTTCTCTAAGATTCCGTAAACTTTTTTGAAGTTCCGTGAACTATTTTGAAATTCCGATGACTTCTCTGAAGTTCCGTGAACTTATCTGAAGTTCCGTGAATTTCTCTAAAAAATGTCTCGTAAGATCCAAGGATTTCTTCTTTGAAGTTCCAAGAACATTCATAAAGCTCCAAAGATGGGGGTGACCCCGGCGTAGAGGTTAATACACCATACCTCTCACGCCAAAGTCACAAGTTCAAATCTCACTCCCGGACAAGTTACGAAAATACCCATTTGAGTGGTATTTGAGTGACTATGATGGCAGATGAACCAGCCAAGGGCTGACAATCTCGATAATCAAGGAATAAAAAAAAATTCTGAAGATCCGTGAACTTCTTTGAAGTTCCCTGAATTTCTCTAAAGTTTATGTCTTAATATTATCCGATGCCTTCTCTGAAGTTCCCTGAACCTTTCTGAAGTTCTGAGGACTTCTTTTGAATTCTAAGGACTTCTCAAAAATTCCAAGAGGTTTTTTAAAGATTCGGAAACTTCTCTGATGTTCTGTAAACTTCTTTGGTGTTTCTTTTTTAACTTCCGAGGACTTTTATGAAATTCTGTTAAATAATCTGAAACTCTGAGGACTTCTCTGAAGTTCCGTGAACTTCTCTGAAGTGTCGATGACTTCTCATAAGTTTCGAGAGTTTTTCTAAAGATATAAACTTCTCTGGAGCTCTCGGAACTTCACTGCACTTCTTAGAACTTTTCCGAAATTTTAGAAAGTATCCTGAAGTTTGAAGGAGTTTTCTGAAATTAAAGAGAGTTATTTGAAGTTTTAGGGACTTTTTTGTAGATTTGAAACATTAGTAAAGCTCTCGAAACTTCACTGAAGTTCTCTGGAATTCAATGGAGTTTTTCTGAAATTCGCTGAAGTTCACTTAAATTCTCGGAACATTTCTGAAATTCTCAGGACTTCATTGAAGTTCTTTTAACTTCACTGAAAATCAAGGGACTTCAATGAAGTTCACTGGATTTTTCTGAATTGCTTGAAACTTTTCTTAAGTTCTCGAGACTTGCCTGAAGTTCACTGAATTTCCCAGAAATTATCGAGGCATCCCTGATCATGTGCGGTCTTCAATAATGTTCTCAAGACTTTTCAGAAGTTCTCGAAAGTTCTCGGAACTTCTTTGAAATTCTTGTATTTTTTAACTTTTTGAGTAAATCCTGGAGAGTGTGAGCTTTTTAGTGGAATACCTATTACTAGAAAATAAGAAGAAAGATTCGTAATTTCTATTTAATTCCAACTACCTTTATTGCTTATCTTGACAGATGCGCGTATTTCGTTTGTATCCTAAGAAAACGACGAAGAAAGTACGTGATATTTGCGACATTTCTGCATAACCTGCCAAATCTCAAACAACGAGTCCTCAGCCGACGTAAATGGACTCAAATGAGAGGTGTTATTTTTTCAAATTTCTAAAAAAAAACACTAATCTGCTAGAACATTTTAGAATCCATAGCCTTGTTTATCGCGAAAACCTGGTTTTTTGTCCGCATCTGCAAAAACCTTGCATGATCAAGAGATTTCTGTCTATCGAGCTTTCTATCGTCAAAAACAAAATTCTTTGCCCAGACGAATCCTTCTGACGGTGCGTTAGTTGGCATTGATATTCTTGGCGATGTCATAGTCCGACAGCCCTGGGTTTGCCCTAATCGTTCTCAACACTTTCAAAGGCAATTTCCGAACCTTAGTTCCACTACGACGCTTGCTATAATCAGACCATGATAGACCATGAAATCTAAAAATTGTTCGAATGTTTTAGTTTGACATATAGAAAAATACATTATATCCTCGTCATACTAACCTAACAAATAAACGAACTAATTAAAACAAAAAAAAGACCATTTCTGTTTATTGGATGTTAGCATGGTGTTGGTGTTGGTGTTGATGTTGATGTTGATGTTGATGTTGATGTTGATGTTGATGTTGATGATGTTGATGTTGATGTTGATGTTGATGTTGATGTTGATGTTGATGTTGATGTTGATGTTGATGTTGATGTTGATGTTGATGTTGATGTTGATGTTGATGTTGATGTTGATGTTGATGTTGATGATGATGATGATGATGATGTTGATGTTGATGTTGATGTTGATGTTGATGTTGATGTTGATGTTGATGTTGATGTTGATGTTGATGTTGACGACGACGACGATTTGATTTGGCAGCTTGCAATCCCAGATTCAGGGCCTTTTATGTACTGTTGTACAGTTTTCGGGACAATTCCACTCCGTATGACCTTCGCCGATATTGCGGCGGCCCACACAGAACATGAACTCGGCTTAGACGAACTGCCCTGCAGGACGTCTACGCCTAAACGTAAAGGACTAGGTCCACTTTCTGGTACCCACCAACAAAAAAAAAATCCCTTCTCGGCGCCAAAGACGGTCTTGCCGTGGTCCACCGATAGAGACTAAGAAGGAAGACGCCAACCAACCCCTATTCGCCAGTGTCCGCCATTGCTGGTTTGAAACCGCACAAATCGAAAGCCGGAGGCCACAGCGACGACAAAAAGAATTGCCCGCTGTTTCGAGCGGAACCTCAACCTCTCAGTCCGAGATGTCGCAAAGAAGCTGAGAGTGGCGCCTTCAACCGTGGATAGAGCTAAAAAACGAGCAGGACTGTCGACTTACAAGAAAGTGGTGACTCCAAATCGCGACGATCAACAATACACGTCGGCCAAAGTACGATCGCGAAAGTTGTACACGACGATGCTGACGAAGTTTGATTGCGTGGTACAGGGCGATGAAACTTGCGTCAAGGCAGACCTAAAACAGCTTCCTGGACAAGAGTTTCATACGGCAACCGGACGGGGAAAGGTGGCAGATATTTTCAAGCACATTAAACTGTCAAAGTTCGCAAAGAAATATCTGGTGCGGCTGGCCATCTGTACCTGTGGCTTAAATAACAACGTTTACATTGCGACTGGAACCATCAACCAGGAAATTTATCTGAGCGAGTGCCAACAAAAACGTCTACTACCTTTCTTGAAGCGACACAATTGTTCCGTTCTATTCTGGCCGGATTTGGCATCTTGCCATTACGGAAAAAAAGGCCATGGAGTGGTATGATGCCAACAACGTTCAAGTGGTGCCCAAGGACAAGAACCCTCCCAACACGCCAGAGCTCCGCCCAATCGAACAATATTGGGCCATCGTCAAGCGGAACCTTAAGAAGACTCAAAAAGATGTTCAGAGCGAACAACAGTTCAAGGCAAACTGGCGTTCTGCGGCGAATAAAGGACAAGGAGACTGTACAAAATCATATGGCAGGTGTTAAACGAAAGACCCGGCAATTCGCATTCAGGAAGCTTAGTTTTCTACTGTATTCTGTATTAACTGACCTTGAAAAAGAAAAAGAATATGACTTATTATTAAAAACTTTGATCGACTCACACACATTACTGTTTGACCAAATTTTGATCGGAACACCCTTTAGTGTAGGTATTTGCTTGACAACCGTAGGCACCCGGAATATATTTGAGCATATCTCAAACTAACTCGACTTTATAGAAAGGAAAATTATTCCTCGAGCTCTACAATCCACTCGTGTCAACTTCAAAAGGCTGCCGTCCATCTTAGTGGTGAATTTCTACAGATAAATAACTACACTTTTATGTTCAAAATTAAGGAGTTCTTGTCTAAAGACTGACTCAAAGTAAATTGGTATGCCCCTCACGCGCCGCTAGCAAGCCTCTAATGTTGGGAATCAAACATCTTTGACAGCGGTTTGTTTAGACTTCTATAGAGAACAACTGGTGCAAGTTTGATCAAAGTAGTCGATCGCGTACGGAAATAACGTCAAATGGAACTCGAAAGAAGAAAAAATATTGTGCACAAACACTTGGAAAATCCGGAGTGGTCTGGTTCCAAGCTGGCTAAAGTGTTGAATATGCCGAAAACAACAGTTTGTCGAGTGCTCAAAACTTCCAAGGAAACCCTGAGTGTGGAAAGGAATCAGCGGACCTACGAAAAAAACACTGGAACCAGGGATCGTCAGTTACGCAGCAAGGTGTTGAGGTGCGTTAAAGCCAACTCCGGTCTTTCGATCCGAGATGTGGCCAGAAGGTACAACGCCAACTTTCAAACGGTGCGGAACATCCTTTCCTGCGAAGGATACAAGTCGTACAAAGCCATAATTTCGTGGCCAAAGAGCGTGCAAGGCTCTTGTACGACCCTGTTTTGACGAAACACAAGGGCTGTACTTTGATCGATGACGACACATACGTCAAACTCGATTTTAAGCAGCTTCCCGGTAAAAAATTTTACATCGCGGCTGGACGTGGGGATGTGCCGGAATGATTCAAGTTCGTGTTTGCCGACAAGTTCGCGAAGAAGACCATGATTTGGCAAGCGATTTGAAGTTGTGGCCTGAAAACGGAATCATTCGTCACATCCTCGACCATGACATCCCAAATTTACATCGAAGAATGCCTGAAAAAGCGTGTATTGCCGTTCATCCGCAAGCATAGGGGCAAAGTCATCTTTTGGCCCGATTTGGCCAGCTGCCACTACTCCAAGGTAGTTCTGGAGTGGTGTGCTGCCAACAAGATCGATTTAGTCCCCAAGCTAATGAATCCTCCGAATTGCCCGGAATTTCGTCCAATCGAAAATACTGGGCAATTTCAAAACAGCGACTTCGACGAAGCGGCGGAGCAGTCAAGTAACGTTTGCATTAAAAAAATTGAATTTTTTTCGGATGATGATAAAAAAAAGCTAAGACAGATCATTGATTTTGATAAATTTCCCATGGAAAGTAATTATTTAAGCTTACTTGCAAAAAGATTCTACGCCCTTGCGAGCGGCCTTCCGGCAGTTAATCGGAACATTTTGTGTAGGCATGTTTTTGAGTTCTTTCTTCGTTTTACTTATCAATTCCTCCTCAGTTTTCGCGATAAAATTGTTGGAGTAGATCCTACGCATCAGGTTGGCCTAGAACTTCTCGATGGGACGTAGCTGAGGGTCGTTGCGCAGGTTCGCCAACTTGGGTACCACATCGAGTAGTGGGCCGACGCCAGATCCGGCCAGAACACCGCGTCTTCGCCCTTATGGTGTTTCTTGATGAACGATGGAACTTCCGGCAGGCATTTCGTACTATTAATTTCCCCGTTCACGGCCAGTCCGGAGTGAAAGAAGAGCGGCTTTGACATCCCCTTCTCGCTGATTGTCAGCCACAGCAGCACCTTCTTGGGGAAATTGGTGTGTGAAATGAACTTCACCTCGGAGCTCACTTCCTTTGTGGGGGAATTACAATACGAAGTGCCCTGCCAGTCGTTGCCATCCAGGGTGAGATAGGTCTCGTCGTCCATCACCACCGCCACGTCGTGATTCGCCGGGAAAATCGAGTTGACCATCTTATTCAGCTGCTGCCACTGCGTCATTGCCTGCAGCCTGCAGCTCCGAAACCAGTGGACGTGACTTCCGCTTCCTGACATATATTTTCATTTACGCCAGGCATTTTTTCACTGTTTGGTCAGTTGAACCGACTTCCCGGCCAAGCGCGCAGCGATGTAGCCACTTTTTTCTCGGTTTTCCTCTTTAGCATCCTTTGGAGCTTCTTGTCGCTCAGGGTCGTCGGCCGTCCAGAACCGGGCTTTCTTTCGATGCTCTGATTGTTGTCTAATACTGCCAAGATGTTGTAGATGTCGGAACGGGAGTATCCGGCGTTCACAAAGTGCCGCACGATGTCCGTTTTCGACGCGGCGAGGTGCCGTTCTTTGAACGCGCACACTTCTGAACGGAGTTGATTCACTGTTTTTGCCATCACGGTTAGAGTTCGACTGATAGAGCTGTCAAATTTTGTCTGCTGACTCATGGGGTTACTATGATTGATGCTGCATGGGTAGTTTCGTCAGTGCGGGTGAAGGTAAGCCCATGAAAAATCGGCAATTTTTGTCCATTTTTTTAAATGCAAACGTTACATCCAGCAAATGCGGGCAAATTGGAAGAAATGCGGGGTTGGGGGTGGTTCGGGGGGGGGGTGGGGCACCAAGAGGAAGGTTCGCGATTCCGTTCTAATTGGAGAAATGTAACCATCTAATGCTGTAACTTTGAAGTTTTAATAAATGTACTGCAAAGCATCCATTAATGAATTTATTGAATAACGAATTACAGGTCTTTTTGTGCGTACCAATTTACTCCTAGTTAGCCTTTAGGAACAAACAGATTAAATCATTTTTATGGTGATCAAAGGACCAGATAAATCTTGGCAAAAGCCAGAGTCTACAAAATTTCCTGTCTACATTGGCTAATTGTACTTTGGAAACGAGAGTTTAGGAGCACGTTGCTTTAAAAAGCTTAGAAGGAGGTGGGTAAGAGAATAATTTGACAAAGGACTACATTGATATTCTACATTTTGAACGAATTGAAAATGACACCACCATTTCCACATTAATCAATTTCTCTTTATTATCGAACTAAATATTCGAAGCTATTCCCGCGGATCGTAAATCTGCCCAATGAAGAATGGATACCTCTCCTGCTTGTCGACAACCATCACCAGGAAAGGTTGATCCACGTCAAACCGTACGTCCTTGTACTGGGGAGTGACACTCAGCGTGATGATCGATAGCGACGCCACCGATGTAGCCTTGGTACCGAACTCGTCCACGCTCATGTACGACCGTTGGGTGACATCGGAAACCACCGTCGATTCATTTGTCAGATACTGTAGAGCGTCAGCATCCTGGAAAATGGAATGCAAGCCCATCCTTTTCAAGGCCGGTATGAGCGATACCGTATCCGTCAGAGTAAACTTCGGCATGTGCAAATGGACCTTGGTGTTGATGTAGGAAGTTTGCAGGTCTGCCATAACCTTGGCAAGATCTTGGGGTTTCAGTTGTCGAAGGGATGCTTCCAATTGATGTCTCTGCATGGGCAAGAATACCAACATGGCTAGGTTTCCACCTTCGTACGGAAGCTCAACCCAGCGAAGTCCGTTGCCATCGGGGAAGCTTAACTCGCCATAACGAAGTTTGTTCAGCTGGAACATTTTACTGAGTTGCCGACGATTGTTTGGGGCGGATTCAAACATACCGGGATTCGTCTCGATGAAAGTGTACTTCCACTTGCCTTTGAAGTAGATTGTGTTCGCCAATAGAAGCCGAGTATAAGGGTTGATGGCACCTAAATAAGAGAGGGTATCATTAGGGATGGATTACTGTGTAGCAACCTAAATGCAAACATACTGGGGTTAAGAACTTCATTGATAAGTTGATGTGTTTTTTCCGAGACCCATTTGTTAGCTGTCCTGGCTGCTTGAGCCGGTTTGGCAAAGTCCATGTATAGGACATCAACATTGCGCACTTGAGCATCGGTTCTATAAGTGTTGTTCAATTTAACATCCTTGGCTATGAAATTGGCCGCTGCAGTTTCGATAGTGTTGACCGTTGTTTTGGAAACCTTATCCAAGGTCTTGGTCATATCGGATAATTGTTGAGAATCCAATAGTACGGTTCTCCGCAGTTGTTGCCGGGCTATGGGACTAGCGTAGTCCACCAAATTTGATAGAAGCTGTTGCGGCAGAAGAGGACTGATCACGGAATCTCCGTTCGCTGGTCGATCTAAATTCTGCAATGGAGAATGGGTTAGCTCACTGAAATATCTAAAAGTTGAGCTTGTATGACACCTTGAATAGATTTAGCGCAAAACTCATGGCTTGGTAGCCGCGAGAATCGATTATCACAACTGGTGTCCTATCGTCATCGTAATCATCATCGTTGTCCTTGGAATAGGTGGTAGCGCCATTAAAAGAGTTTTGTAGCTGCACAGCAGCAGGTTGGCTGGGACGCTGATTCAGGTTATTAGCTGACGTTGGAGTCTGCACTTGAATGTTGTATTTGGAATCATCGTTGAACATGAATACATGCAAACCAGGCTGTACCTGATGTGGGCTGCGAGTTGTTTGGCTCAATCGTTGAGTCAGTTGGTCTGAAGGGAAATGAATCATTGAATCTGCCTTCCGTACACTGTTCGGTTCATCGAATGAATTTCTGTTACTGAGAACGGGATTGCATGGGTTTTGGAAGAATTGGAAGCCTTGCTGATTAACAGCGCACAGATGCCAGTCGGGATTGGCTCGGATCTGATCTACCAGGTGATTGCAGCATGGAATTAGTTGACGACCTTGGCACAGTGACTGGAAAACCTCGAGGGGCTGCAGAGCTAGCGAGATTGAGATGAGGGAGAACGATTTTTTATAATCGGAAATTAGAATAAAGTGGCAAAATGAGGAACTTACTGTTCCTTGGCGCCGTTGCGCAATATGAGTCCACTATACGCAAATTCATTTGTTGCACCTGGTTTTCGGCTGATATTGAAGATAAAGCGAAGAGAAACACTGAAAAGAAATGGAAATAATCAAGGCTTGAATATAGAAAATTTATGAGAACTTTGTTAATTTTGTTGTTGTCTGATTTATTACGCCCCTTTAAGACCGGTGGTCGGTCCTCAACCGCGTATTCCACACAGTTTTAAAGAAACATTTAATTTTCTACCTTATCTAATGCAAATAAAGGAAATGCTAGATTTGGCATGGATTAATGGGATCTTTCATGTTAACTTATGCCAGATATCGCTGAAATCAGATCTGTTGTATGGAAGATTGCAAACGATTTTATGTGCTGTTTGAAAGATTGCAAACAATTAAGTTGTTTACGCTTGCTTTGACATGAATTTAAACGAGGTGAAATTGTACGCGTCTGTTCAAATTCATTATTTTTTTCTGTGTAGATACTTTTGCCCAGTTAACAAGTAACAATTTTCGATGCCTGTCAAATTTTTTAACCAATTATAATAAGCGCGCAAACATTTTTTGACCATTTGGTCCAATTTAAGGCTATTTACAAAACATGAAAATGGTGTATAAAAGGCATTCAAATAACAAGATAATTACACTATAGGGGATTCTTTTTATTTTTTCAATCGTTGTTTTTAAAGAAAAGTAAACATTTTTGGGTCGAAATTCCTATAAAGACATGTCAAATTTTATTTGTAGAAACCGATTAGTATTTAATTGGCTTATTATTTTTCGTAAATCCCTTTAAGCATTGGTTCACTAAAATTTTCAAACATTTCCGATGGAATTTTTCGCCACTCTTACGCATGTTTGTATCACACGAATTGTTCCTACTGCCGTTCACCACTGTAAAGCTTGATCCACTTAGTATTTGGACGCCCGAAATGAGACATTTCTTCGCCAAAAAGGACATAATAAACTACAAGGTACAGCCCCATTGGGTTGTTCAAAATGATGATGTTCAATGCAATTCGAAATTTCGAAAGTTCGAAGATTGTACAAAGAAATATTCTTCGAATTAATATACTATCATCGATCGATTTCTTCATGTGTTAATGATTATTAGTCTATTTTTCGTTTATTTAAAATGAAATGCTTTTAATATGATATTGATGTTGTTTTAAGATCAGAAGCATCAAAATTTGTATTGTTGCATTTGGTTTGTTGTTTGTCAAACGTGCTTGGCCATTTACGTCCAGGACGCGAAGTTTAAAGCCAGCCATGGTAAAAACACCATACCGTTCTGCACGAGAGCCGAAACTGACTGCAAACACACCACCATGTGGCTGTAATTTACCACTTTCGTGCTTATAGATGAACCCGAAACGCAATGGACGCGACGCGAGTGTAAACGCTCGTGTTTTGCTTTAGACACCGTGTCTTGATTTTTGGAAAAACACCCGGGCCGAGTGGTTACGATCACAAGAAAGCTCTCAACATACACCCAGTATGACACTGGTTACCACGGATAGAGCAATGCTTGTCGGATGATTCTAAAAATTTGATAATTTGACTTAAAGGTTTGTTTTCTTGGCCGTTGGGTGACGGGCGCATAAGTTGATTGAGTTTAAGAAGCACTGGCGTAAAAAACCACTGACGTAAAAAACCTATCGAAATTCATAAACTTTGCCTTATGAAACTTCATGAGCCCACTATATTTTGATTTCATAAGGTCCTTATAACAGCTATGTGTGCAACTTTGGTCCTCTGAGTTAAAAGTAATGATTTTCTCAAGTCAGTCATATCATTTATGAGAGCAGACATCACTGGACTTATCGCATGCGGTGCGGTACCAACCAAACGACAGTTGCTCAGATGCCTAAAGACACTATCAGACCCGCTTGGTTTAGCAGGACCATATGTGGTACACGAGAAAATTCACCTTGAGGACATATGGCGTTCAGGATCAGTTGGGGACGAGCGAATCTGGTTTCATGGGCCAGCATCTGAATGAATGGATCGACGAATTCACCTCAGGATTTCGAGGAGCAAGAGGCCCTTACTCCTAACCATTTCCTTCTCGGGAGTTCATCGGAATCAAAGGAAGAATCCCTTATAACCAGAAGCGATGGCGTGGTGCTGAAACAATCATGGAACACGTCACGTTGGATCAAAGAGTACCTTCCAGTTCTTACAAAGCGGCCCAGATGGTTTGGTGAGACGAGGAATCTGCAAGTGGATGACCTGGTACTGGTGTTGGATGAAACCAGGAAAACCAAGTTGATTTGGGGTCGTATACTGGAGGTGATCACTGGGAAGGATGATATTGTTAGGCAAACAGTTGTGAAAACTGAGATGGAACTTAAATATTTACCATCCGAAACAATACACAATACCAGGCAGAGTGCTTTTCTAGATCGACCTAAAATTATAGTAGAAGTCTAATATCTAATACATTGAATTCATTATTCCACGTTTGTTTGATTCTTAAGTGTACGGTTTTTGACCAAAGTAGAATCGTTTGCGCTTTAGATAACTACTTAAGTAACATTTATTTATTTATCACAATAATTCAACTGACAACAAATGTCTAAATGAATAAAAAACTTAAATTACTTGGTTACGGCCAGAAGTACGGAAACGCTGGCTGATTTCTCGAATTGGTTCATGGAGTGCATAGTTGTTGTTCTGTGGCTCAAGATGCAAAAATACACGTTGACGAAGAGGTCTCTCGGGAGCGTACAAATTTAACTGTAACAACAGTGCCGGACAGTGAATTTCACCCCTGAGCAGCTTCCCAGCAAACAAAGCCTGAGCGGCCTTTCGTCTCACCTCAAGTGGCTCGATATTAAGCAGACGGCAACGCTCTTCATACGGAGGCAGGTTCGTAGGATCACGCCAACTGAGAAAGCGAAGAGCGTATCATACGAACTTTCGTTGAACTGCTTCGATTCTGGCGATCCATATGGCTGGAAAGGGCGCCATACAATAGCACATGATTCTAGTATGGAACGTACAAGTGAGCAATAAAGTGACCTGAAGCAGAGCGGGTCACGAAACTCGTCAGCAATTTTAAAAATAAAGCCCAGTTGACGATTGGCTCTGGACACAATGTCGTTGTAGTGAAATCTGAATGTCATTCCATTATCCAAAATAACACCGAGATCCTTGATGTGTTGAACGCGAGTGAGCGATTGCCCGGAGAGGACATAGTCGAAGATGATTGGTGCGTTTTTCCGGTGATATGATATTATGTTGCATTTTCCTATGCTTAAGCCCATCAGATTCCTTGAGCACTATTCGGCACATATGCTGCAAGTCGGAACAGTCTGATAGACTTTTTATAGTTTTGTAAATTTTTGAATCATCTGCGTAGAAGAGGCGGGACCCTGGTGGGGATAGCAAGATGGCATCGTTTATAAATCCTTAAATTAGATTCAACCTAAAATTCGTACTCAGTACAGAATATTTGGAATTTGAACTACAGTAAGTTTGTTGAATTGGTACACGAATACCTCTTTACGGTTAGGTATACTCATAGTAAGTTTTGATTTGTTAAGGAGCTCGTATTTCTTAGCTCCAATTAATTATTCACAGGCCTAAATCTCATATCTAAAATTACTCGTTTTGTATTTCTAAAAGTTGGATTGTCGCACTGAATTTGTGAGTATAATTTGATAACTACTACTTATACTATTTGTGAATATAATTTTATAACAAATACTTACTTCTAACTACTAACTGTCGTGATCCGGTGTTTGTTTTGTCACTTTTGTTGACATCGTGACGTTTTTCGTGAAGGCCATAAGGCCGTCGGCTGCCCACGTGCACGGTGCTATCTTCTTTTTTAGTTTGATGCGGCGTCTTACTGGATCAACTTTCGTTGATGGCCGCTGCTGTCGATCTTCGGATTAGTTTTAGCCTTGCCCTTTTGGCTGGCTACTGTTGTTGCTTCATTCATTGTAGGACGTGCGGATGTCTGCCTTGACGGGTAGGCTGCTGCTAATTTTCGGATGGCTACCTTGCTCCTTGGTAGGTTGCTGCTGCTTCTATCGGTCCGCACTCTACGACGTCCGTTTAAGTGAAATTGTCACGATAAGAGCCGAAAATTAATGTGCCTCGGAAATTATGCGAGTTAACAACAACAAAAACAATTTTTTAACAAATATATTCAATAAATTAATCATGAATGTCCTGAAAACTGGTCGAGTTCAATGACGTTATCTAAAACGCCTGACAATGAACAATGCATATTAGCAAGGTTGCTGGTTTCTTATTTCTAAAAGCTCAACTGTCAAAAGTGTGCCTCAGTGTGTCACACATATGGTATGGATTGAAATTCAAAATTCCGCAGTTATGTAACATATTCGTCTAGTGTGCTGGACATCGTGGCTGTCACACTGTTCTTAGCGACTTATCGTTGGCATTTACTGGAAGTAAAATTATTTTAAAACGGTTTTTCAACTGACCATAATGAAATAATATCAATGAGTCCTAAAATGACATTTCTAATTCCTAGAGCTTCCACATATTCTATGATGAAAACAATCAATTTGTTTGTAATATTTATTTAATGCATCGCTTCCTTCTCCTACACTAACTTATACTATTTAGTATAATATGAAAACTTTCTCTTCACATCTTTGGTTCTTGCAGAAATTGCTGTCCACTCCAAGGGTTGCATGTTGATAAGAAGGATATTTCAAATTTCAAACATTATAATTAATTACGTGCTTTATGCTACAACAACAAACATTTTTAGTTAAATAGCATAGCATAGCATAGCATTTACAGTTACACAATATCGTAGGCGGTGAAAACTTAATCTACTGTTAAGAGAACTATCACATCCGGATCCGTTGTCGTTCGGTAAGATACCTGGGGGATGATTTCGAACCCTTAGATATCAGACATGCTGCCTCCAGTAGACTAAGTCAACCCTGGCCACGTCCTTGCAACTGTAGGGGAGTGGGAGGGAATGTTAGTCCAACACATAACAAACATTTTTAGTTAAATGTATGTATGTATGTAAGAAACCACCATCCTAGCGTGGGCCTTGCCCTGCATGCGGTTCCACTTAACAGAAAGATCATGCTTTGTTACCGTTCTAAATTCAACATATTGCTGTATGAAGGGCCAAAAAGAGATGGGCAGACCCGTAAGCAGAGACACTTACGCGAAACCTGCGGAAATAAAAGAATCTCCTTCCAGCAATATGATCCGATAAAACGAATAACAAAATACGCAATTCAGTTAAGCTTTCCACTAGATGGTTTGTTTAAGAAAGGCGCCTCAAATTCATTACAATTGTTGGAGTGGAATGTACCAATCATAAATGATAGAGACATGATGCCCTGATGCACCCTCCCATCCCAGTATTTAAATGTTTTAAATCAATGAAATATAATAACTTCATGCAATATGTATCATTTATAAAGAGTATATAAGGAAATAAGTATATATCGAGTGTGTGTAATTTGATGCGGTTAAAGGGGTTGATTGAACTGTGTAATGTCGTCTATACTGTACTCCTTGAAAATCGACATTTCTTAAATGATGATTTCAGATTGAACGCTGTGAATCCTTTCTGCTGGTTCTCCAACAAACACCAGTGCCGAACAACCGCTTGCTCAAACAAATCTGGAGAAGTTATTCAGCTTTCTAGAGGAAAAAGCTGAACAACTCCAAACTTGTTTGAACAAACGGCTATTCAGCATTGATGTTTACAACAAACATTTTTAGTTAAATGTATATAAAATAACAGCTTGAAGCTGCTCACACTGCTATCGGAAATCAATGCACCTTAGTATTCGAAATAACAGTCAGCAACCCAGTTTTTAGTCTATTGTAAATAGCAGCCTCATCTTCAAATAATCACCGTGATCGATTTAACTGATCACTAGCATTTCAATGTAATCCTCCGGCTTGTTGAGAGTTGAGCCTCGATATCCTCGTTGAAATCCACGCCAATGGATGCTTTCCTCGAAGTGAAAACGCTCGACAAACCATCAGCGTACCGCCACCAAAGTTACGGCTCATTTTAACCCCCCAGTCTTTGCTCTGATCGTGCCAGTAATATTGCCAGCCATCCGGACCTTAAATGATAAACTTTTTTTCGTCCGAAAAGAGTACAAATTTCCATTCGGCCGTCCATGAATGTGTTTTTCTGCAAATATTTATTAAATTCAATTTATGCCACTCTGTCAAGTAGGGATTTCCCAGTCGTTTGTGCCACTTCAAGTTTTCGTTGTTTGACAGACACGCCCTGTTGTCACCGAAAGCTGCAGATGATGTGTGATGCGATTGTTTTTTAAGATTCCCTGCTTCTCTATAAATTCATCGCTTATCTTTCTCCGAAACAACATCGGTATGTGATCGGAAAAACCGGCGACCGATTACTCTGGAAGAGACGCCTGCATCATGCTTGGATTTAAATTTTACCTATTCTTCAAAGGTGAGATGCTTCGATCGACCCATCGCTATCGGATTACAAAAACAAATACTCCGTGAACCGATCGTAACCGACTCAAAACCATGAAAAAAAATCTGTCAAAATGCTGGTACACTTTATATAGGGTTTATTTCGACTTAAATGTAAATCAGAGTTCAGCATAACCAGAATGAAAATCCCGAAAATATTGTTTAAAAAAAACTTGGTGGTACTATTCTTGTTTCTCTCAGGAATTTCCATTCTGGTTATGCTAAGCAGTCGTTTACTACCTGCGACAAGCCAACATCTCTTAAATCCTTCCACCCATCCACTGTTTCCCGACCAATGATATTAATGCGAGCTGTTATCATGTGAGTCTGTCGATTGAAACCTACTAACACATAATGGCCCACACAACCACCCGGCAACTTACCGGTAGAGATCATACCGGTTTACCATAAAACTTCGGCTGTATGGGAATTTCCGATTCCACCCGTTTGCACAGTGATTCCGAGCTCATCAACGCCTGCTGTCATGTACGACTGAAACTGGTCAAACCACTAGCTCTGATAATACAAAGCTTGTTGTTGTTGACGTGCGGTCGAAAGTGTATGCTCTTGCTTGATGCTTTGAGATTAGAAGACGGTTTAAGGCCTAACAGAACGCGACCATACCGGTTTGAATGAACTAGGGATTCCCCCTTGATTGAAAGTTTACTGCTTCCTTGATCTTTTTTCTTTTTTTGGTAGATGACGACGGACTAGTCGAATAACAATGCTAATTTATAAATTATTGGTGGGTGAGCTTGCTAAAATTTATATAGTATTTCTTTTGGGTTCATCCATGACCAATCAGTTTCTTCTTATAACTTTGACTTTGACGCTCTTTTCAACGAGCTTTTGCCTGCGCTTAACTCAACATTTTAGAAGCAATTAGTAATTCAGAACTTTTTAAGATAACCACCAATGCATGAATTTGGACACTGTGTGGCAAGCAGCCCAGCAGAAATCGAACTATCTGAAACTCATGAAATCAATCAAAAATGTTCGAAAATAATATAATTGGCGTCTCTTGCCATCGGAGATAAATCTTAAAACACACAATCACTCATCAATAACCCACAATTGATTAAAATCGATCTACTTATTCCCATTCCTACCGATGTCAAACGATCGTAATGATCGTAATGAACACTCTACGTTCAAAACAGTTCCCCTCATTGAACAATCCTCACAATACAACACAATCGATCTATAAATATCCAAAGATTTACCAAACAGTACACTGCACTTGTCCATCGTTCCCACGGTGACACACCACTTTCCACGCGTCCAAAGAATATAATTCCGCACTTCTCCAGCAGGCCGTAAGCAGGTTTCGCTGCACACAGTTCGAGACCGTTTGACACTCTGCTGCCGTCTGCGAAACCTGAGTCCCACCACGAACAGGCGAGGATATCTCCAGTCACGTCCTCCTCGGGCTATATTTACCAAACTTGATCGAGGCTACTGCGATTCACACTTCTGCCAACGAACCGAGAACGTTAACCAACCGCACGCCGCCTTCTAAGGGTTGCTGTGATGGTCAGTTTAACTTTTTTTTTTGTTTTCTATAGTTCGAGGATCGATCCACCTCCGAATGGATCGATTTCCAATCTAAAACTGCTAGCCGAGGAGTGTGCGAAAATATTTCAACCCTCTCTGTGGCTTATCGTCGTGCCATCTGCAATCACAGTCATAGATCACCAATAACCAATAATGACGATCAACACTAACGAACAAAGTCATAACATTTTTGAACATTCATTTATACATAGCAAAATATCTTTTCTGGAAAGCCTTGTCCACCGTTGAACGGGTGTGAAACAAGAAACCTCGAAAGCCGGTTTTCCATCGAGTTGTGCCGTCAAATTGTTTGTGTGTAGTAGGGTAAATGTTCCTATAGTTGCGGTGTGTTTATATAGTTGTTTGAGGAACTTCTATAAGCAATTTGGCTTAGTGGCGTTTAATGCACGCACACAATCGTGTCTATCGTTATGTTAAGGGAACCCTCCTCTGAATTTGAACCAAAAAATCGATTTTTGAAAATGAAAGCCACATATTCGTAGAATATATGTGTAGAAGGATTTTTTAATACGATGAATATTTATTCAATGGCAGCGTCTCGAAAACACCTGTCCCACGTGCGCTGCGGGGGCTGCGGGAACTTTGAACGCGTTTTCCTCGAATCCATGTTTTTCAATCTAACTTTAAGCCCCAGGCTTGAACTATTAATCCGATTCCCTCCATCAAATAACTGTTTTAAAGGTTATAATTTTTTGTACGGCTTGAACTAAAAATTGGCATTAATAGTTAATTATTTATAATTTTTGAACACGGTTGAAATGAAAAAAAGTAGCGAAAAATTAAACTTTTCAGGTCAAATGATCACTTTGCAATGAGTTTAAGCTTGAATTGTCTGAAATTTAGTTCAAACCATAGAAAATTTTATTATCTTTCAGAAATGATAACTAGATTTGATTTTTGTTTACTAAAAGAGGCTGCAGGCTTGAAGTTGTCGCCCCATGTTTTGCGCGCAGAGGCTTACGGAAATCGCCATTTTGTAGCCGCCATTTTTAAGTTTTACAATTTTTTTATTTCTTCAAAATTTTGAATAATAATCAAATTTAATCGTCAAAATTGGAAGTTCGTATGAAAAGGCTCCCACAAAAAATAATACAAACTTTGCCTTATTTTTGCCCAAATCCAGGGGAGAGTCCCCTTAAAATTGTTGTTTTACCACAGAAAACCCTAAAAGTTGGCTTACCATTTTTAATCTTTTTGACAGCTGTTTATTATGTACTACCACATTTCCATAAGGCACACTACCACACCCAGACGTGAAGAGCTTAATTTTGAAAGCACGTGCTTTGAACGTACTTTGGTTAAAATAGATTTACTTTAGTTACACGATGGGCCATTCTACCAACATTGTGAGGTCGCTGCTTAGCTTCACAATATAAACAGATAATGCGTACACTTAATATCATACCAATGAAAGAAGACTTTATTTTGCTAGTGTGGGATGTGATCTTTCGCATCTTTCTGATGCGAGAGTTTTCTAACACATCTTTATAAGAATAATGAAGACAATTTTTCAATTTGTTTTCGCAGTGTAGCGCTCGAATGGTGGAAGCGCCAACAAAAACGCGTCATTGACAGATATTCAACATTTGTTTGCAAACAACGATGCACTTGGCAATTGCACCGTGAATGATGCTGGCGTATATTTGGGTGTTGTAGTTCTAGAGTCTAGGGAGAACATCAGTGAGGGATGGCGTTCAAATAGATTTCTGTTAGACTGGTTAATCACGAGGTGTTATATTGGCTTCTTCAAGGTTTGTCGAGCACTCAGCTCAAATGTGAAAGACAATTGGCTTTTGGCTGTTTGCCGATCTTGAGGTAAGTGCAACCTAAATTTTCATGACACTGAAAAGTTCAAAGTACACGGTTTGACATAGACTTAGATGAAAAACAATCGGCGCACCACCGGATCTTTAGCAGTCACGCCGCCGGACCAATTTCAACTAGTGGTTTGAAATCATTACACTCGTCAATTATGAGATTTTCAATAATATCTTGAATTAAAAAAATATAAATACCGAATTTTTTTATACAACTCATAATATTCATTGCGATTCATAGTTTGATTCAAAAGCCCATGCTGCAGTTTGATTAAAAAAAAATGTCTACCAAATAATAAGAGATGGAGAAATTTGAGTACTGACGTGCAAGGCTTCTTTTGACTGTGGGGCTACTTTGTACACTTAAGTTTTTAATATTTTAAAACAGAAAGACCGTTTATAAACATATTAAAACTTAGGCATTTGTATCAAATACAATTTTTGCGTGATTTAGCATAAGCTTTTTATAAAATTAAATGTCCTTTAAAAACTTAGTATTTCATTAGATTGACCGATATAATAATTCTTTTCCTCATGAAAATTGTCATTCCGTAGTGTTCATGTGGATAATCCTCATTCGTTTCGGCCGTCGCTGCTTTGCTGTTCCAATATGTGGATGTAATTCTGTAGATACACTGGGTTTCGATTAGCTCTTGCTGGGCGTTGGATCACCTCAGATCTGTTATTCGTGGATTCCTCATATTGCGCTGGACGTTGGTCTATTCGATGTCTGGTACTTCAGGCTGTCTCCAATTACTAACTTTCTTGGTTTCTGCGACACATGTCTTCGTAGGGTTTGGCCTGCCTCATCGCTCAGAACAAGCATTCCGTTTTCCTCATGCAGCACGGTGTATTTTCGAGGATCGAAGCGCGATTCCGCTTTCGCACGTGCCTGTCGCTCAACCACAACAATGTCTCCTGGTTTAATGCGACAATGACGAGCACCGCGTCTTAGATCTTCTCGCTGTTTTGCCTGCAGTTTTGATACGCGATCACGGGCACTTAGCTGGTCATCATCAAATGTAGCATTTCCCGGACACAGTAGCGGAAGTCCACGCCTTATCTTCCACCCCATCACCACTTTCTCTGGGGGTATATTTGTAACAGAATGAGCACCTGCGTTGTAAGCATTAACTGCAGCATTCAACTCTTCAACGTAGCTTGTGCCACTCGTAGCAGCTGCAATCATCGCCCGGTTGATAAGCTTTTTTTTTGTTGGGTGTATTATCACTGTGACCATTGTTTTTATCTATTGTGATACACAACTAATTTTTCTATACCATTTCAAGGTGATAAGCTATTATGAGAAGTAACCATCATCGCATGATTTACGGTATTATCCCAGTAAGGAATAATGTGTCGTACAAAACGCACTACCTTACGAGGGCATAGAGACCATATTTCAAAGGGCTGTAAAAGCCTCTTATCGAAAAAATGTGTTCTTGTGCTAAAAAGTGCAGCACAGTTGCACAATAAATGTTCAGAGGTTTTGCATTCCTCATTACAAGAGCGACAAATATCATCTCCGACTTTATCCATTAGTCTTAGATGATATTTAACCATACAATGCCCTGTAATTAGGCCTGTGTATGCACACAGGTCATTTTTTGACAAAACGAGAAGCTTCTGTGTATTCGATATGTTAGGCGTAATGAACTTCTTAGACTGCCGGGCAGTGGTGGTTATATTCCAGTTTGTAATCACCATCTTCTTTTCCCAGTTCCTGAGTTCCATTTGGATTGCGCATGCAGAGACTCCGCAAAATGGCTCTGGGCCTAGAAATGGCTTAGAAGATCCAGCCCTACACCCAAAAGTTGAAAAGGTGGCAAAAAATGCAATTGCTGTTTTTGCAATCATATCTTGAGAAATCCACATGGTTCAGGGAAGGCAATTTTGCCCATCTTGATCCACAAAGCGTTTCATGATCCAAGCGAAGCCATGCAAATGTATGCAACCGGCTGACAGACACAAATAGATCGAAACAAATTTCGCCGTCCGGTTTAGTGCCTCGACAGTCGAAGCAACCGATGGGTCTTTGTTCAATCATCACCAACATTTCAATATGGGTGAGTTGATACCCCCGGATTGCCGCAACGTTGTTGCCCACTGTTGGAATTCTGCCATTTATTTACATTTTATTTTTCAAAGTAAATTGCTGTGTTGCATTTTTGCCCATAGCCAATGTTGCATTTTTTCTCCAAGTTACGATCCACAGCGAGAAATGAAACAAAATCATGCGAAATTGCATTACAATCTTGCTTTTTTATTTTGGGTGTAGCTAGTTCATCAGCTTTTTCATTACCATCGATTCCACAATGTCCAGGAACCCAGTAAAGATTAACAGTATTATTAATACATAGCCGTTGAAGTAAAAGGAGACATTCCCATACTAGTTTTGATGTAAATGTAAAAGATTTCAATGCAGATAAAGCTGCTTGACTATCAGTGAATAAACATAAATTTGCATGTTTATAATTCCTTTTTAAGCAAAGGGAAGCACATTCCACCATTTGCTTGAATTTCAGCCTGGAAGACGGTTGGCCATCTACCCATTGAAACTGATAAATTAACTCCTGGACCTGTCACCCCAGCTCCTACTTGATCATATTGTTTTGACCCATCAGTAAAGAATACGATAGATCCAGGACTTATTTGTGGTCCTCCCGCACCCAAACAGTGCGGTCTGGTTCTATCACATTGAATGAACGAATAAAGTTGAATTGCGTTTCCATCTAGTCGTTATTAACTGTAAGTAATGGGTTAGTTTGAATGTCATTTAAAATACTGAAATGTCCCCTGATGTTCCCATCAAGAGATGATTAAGTCCATTTTAGACGAAGCACACTTTTTTCGGCTTCCAATTGAATGAATTGGTGCAACGGAAAAAGATTGAGAATTGCATCTAATGCTTTCGTTGGTGTGCTACGCATCGCACCAGTTGTGAACAAATTACCCATTCTTTGAAGTTTTTGTAGCTTCTTAATGGCACATTTTTCTTTAGTTTTTGGCCACCATACTAAAGAAGCATATGTAATTCTGGGTCTTACAATTGCCTTGTATATCCAGTGGATCATTGCAGGTCGCAATCCCCATTTATTACCAAAAGTTCTTTTACTTATATATAGTGCATTTGTTGCTTTATCTATGATCTGTATTAAGTGTGAATTCCAATTAAGTTTGCAATCCAAAATAACACCCAAATACTTAACCTCAGATGCAAGCGTCATTAAAGTTCCTTTCATGTGGAGGCCATGTATTTTGAATATTCTTCTTTTGGTAAATGGAACTAGGTATGTTTTCTGGGGGTTTATTCCCAAACCTTCATCCTTGCACCATTTTATCGCATAATTTAAAGCATATTGCATTCTTTCAGTAATAACACTATCATATTTCCCTCGAACTATAATAAAGATGTCATCAGCAAACCCTATAACCTCAAATCCTTGTGATTCTAGATTTGTCAGTAGGTCATCTACCACTAATGACCAGAGAAGAGGCGATAGAACGCCTCCTTGTGGACACCCTTTTACTACTTTCACAGATATAGACGCACTTCCAAGCTCTGCAGATACTTCACGTTGCGATAGCATTTTATTAATCCATTTTACGATACATATGTCAAAACCATGTTTTAACATTGTTCTCGTCATAGATTTGTGCGACGCGCTGTCAAATGCTCCTTCTATATCAAGAAAAGTTGCAAGCAAAATCTCTTTTGCTTCATATGTTTTTACTATTTTAGAAACAAGAGTATGGAGTGCTGTTACAGTTGATTTCCCAGTTTGATATATGCAAACTGACACCTGCTCAGAGGACTATTTTTCAAATAAATTGTTTTAATGTGATGATCAATAAGCTTTTCCATTATTTTTAGCATTATTGACGATAGGCTTATTGGTCGGAATGATTTAGGAGACGTCTTATTTTTTTTTGTTAGCCTTCGGAATAAAAACAACACGCACTTGACGCCATGATGTTGGAATATAGCCAAGTATTCAACTTGCTTTTAACATATTCGTAAGACATGATGTTAATAATCCATTACTTTTTTGTAAGAAGGCTGGATATATTCCATCTTTACCAGGTGATTTGAATGGATCAAATGAATTAATTGCCCAGTCTTCTTTCAGTCTAGAAAATATGTTATTAGCTATGTTTATTGAATTATTCAAAGATGTTGGAAAGCTTTCGAGGTTACTTCCCATGCTAATTTCATTCCTCTGATGTATTTCTTCATGACTAGAGCACTGTGATCATTGTTTCCGATTATTACTGAACAAGGAAAATATGTCTGCATCATGACTTCCAAGGCAGTCATTTTCTTTTTTAACTGTGCCTAAGCCATTATTATGATCTCTCGAGAGGACTTTCTGCAGTCTTGCAACCACAGGAGTGTTTTCAATGTTTTCACATGTACGCCTCCAGTCCAAACGTTTAGATTTTCGTATTTCTCTGTTGTATTCTGTTAGAGCAACTCTATATTGATCCCATTTCATGGTTCTCTTTGCTCTATTGAATAATTGTCTAGTCTTTTTCCTAAGCATTTCTAAGCGTTTATTCCACCAAGATACATCTCTACTAGTGGAACGCACGGTAACTGGACAGCTCACCTGAAAAGCCTGTAAAATCGACTGTGATAGGTTTACGGAAGCTTCCTCAAGTTCCTGAGCTGTGTTAAAATTCCCCTCAGGAAGTTGATATATACTCTCAAGATCTCTGTAATATAGATCCCAGTTTGTTTTTTTAGGATTACGATAAACATCTGTTGATATTTTGGCTGCTTGAGAGCATCACATCCAAAAATAAAGGGTTTATTTTTCGTTTTGCAAAAAGACACAAAATCTACAACATCAGGTGGAGTAATTTCTTCCATATGACCAGGGAAATAGGCGGATGCAACATATATTTCTGCTATTCCACGAGAAGTAGGGACCTCCATTAAGATTACGACAATATCTCTTTTTATAAATTTAGTTATTGGTAAAAAAAATCGTTTTGCTACTGACGATACTTGATAAGCTTCATGCAGCTTTCAGCAAGTCCATTTTGCTGCGGATGTAAAAGTGTGGAGAAGATAACGTTAATTCCACGCACTCGACAGTATTTTTCATAATCTTTACCGTTGAAAGGTGGGCCGTTATCTGACTTTATGCTCTGTGGGAAACCTTCCTTCTCGAATGCTGCCTCTAACGCTTTCCTCGTATTTTCAAAACTCGTCGATTTCACTGGTTTGGCAATTACATATCTGGAACGATAGTCGATGATCACTAAGATCGCAGTTCCACCAAACTTCGAGTATGGCCCGTTAAAATCGACAGCTATAGTCTCCCATACTGATTTTGGGGCAAAACCCCGTTGCATTGGGATGGGGTTTTCGGGTTTCCCAGGTTGCTCATATTCCACATATTCCTCCGCATATCTCGTCATGCCAGGCCACCATACTCTTTCTCGTAACATGCTCTTAAACTTAGCTGCGGATGGATGGCCTTCATGGGCAACAGCTAACGTTTTGGGACGAAGGCTTTCCGGGATTATTGCGCAACCAGTTTTGATAAGTATTCCATTACGCGAGGTTAGGTCGCTCGCAAGAACTTCAAACTTCCTCAACCGTTACGGCCAAACTCCAGAACTAAGAGCATCTGTACCTATTACGTTTATTGATGAAAAGTAAATCTTATTCAATAAGGTTAAAGTTGGTATCTTCGAATGGACCATCATCACCATCGTACAGCCTCGAAGATGGATCTGCAATATTATCACGGCGACGGACATATTCTACTTTAGAATTATAAGGACTTAATCTAAGAGCCCAGCCGTCGGCGCGATTGAGGGCTCGTTTGGAATCTTCGCATGATCTGTTCAGAATGAACGTGCATCCTTGCGCATCTGTTCGAAGTGTGAAAGACCTTCCGAGTAGAAAGTAAGCAAAATGCTCTACCGCCCAAACTGCTCCCAAAGCTTCACGTTGATTTTGAGGATAACGTTTCTCAATCGGTGTCAAGGACTTGGATGCAAAGCTTATAATACGTGGAGGTTGATCACAATCTTGCTGAACCAGGACAGCACCAAGAGCATTCGGCGAAGCATCTGTGTAAAGAATTCAACAGTTCAAAAGCCCGCTCCTGCTCATGGCCCCAATTTCATGCATTTTATTCCAATGACAGCCCACAATGGGCTTGCAATATCAGCAAAACCCTTAATATATGGGCTCACGAAGGATGCGAGTCCCAAAAAACTTCGGAGCTCCGAAATTGTAGAAGGATGTCTAAACTTATGGATGTCTTTGATTTTGGTTTCTTCGATGTTAAAGCCATTCTTATCAAGCTCGTGGCCAATAAACTCGATCCGAGACTTATCAAATTCACACTTGCTTAGGTTTATAGTAAGGTTATTTGTTTTTATTGTTTCCAGAACCTGAGCTACAGTCTTATGAAGATTTTCCAGGTTGTCTGCGAAGATCAATATATCATCTATATATCATCTATATAGACAATGATATTCTTCACTCCTTCAAAGATTTGCTTCATCTCCCTCTGACGGATCTCCAGGGCGCAATTCACCCCAAACATTAACCTGGTAAACCTGAACATTCTATTTCCTGACAAGAATGTGGTCATGTCTCGTGATTCCTCGTAGAGCTCCAGGTGATAAAAAGCGTTAGTCAAATCAAGCTTCGAGAAGTATCTTGCTCCGTGAAGTTTGATTTTCATTTCCTCCAACAAAGGCAACCGGAAGTACTCTCTTTTTATCGCTCGATTAAGTGCCCTCATGTTGACGACAAGGCGAAACACGTCTCTTCCTTTAGCAACGGCCGAAAAGCCGCTAATCCAATTGGGGTCCTTTGTTACGCGTTCAATGATTCCTTGGCTTTCCATGTCCTCAAGTCTCTTCTTTGCATTATCTCTCTAGGCTGCTGGTACATTATAGTAGGCATTTCTCACCGGCGGAATAAATTCGTCGACGCTAAATTTTACTAGGACGCCCGGCACCTCTGAGAATATTTCGACCTTTTCCTTTGCGTCACAATTGTTTGCGAATACAAATATTTTCAGCAACTTCATATCGCTCGCTGTAGACCGACCAAGCAGCGAACGACGTCCTTCGGTAACAACGAAGAAGTCAGCTTCAATTGACGGCTTAAAGCAACCAACAACCTCGATGTTGGCTCTGAATCCTAATTTGATTGCGATTGATTTACATAGATGAAGCATATGGTCGACATTACGGTCGAGTGCAGGGCATGATCCGAACTTATGACACAGAAGATAGCACTTAGTGCAACGTGCACGTCGTCCATATCCACGATAGTTGGTGTTTTTCGAGTCTCGTTGCGTCTTCGGCTGGATTTGTCTACCGTCGTTACCTTCATACCGACGCTTTCTTGGCAGTCTGTCAGCAGACTGATGATAACGTTGCCGATCTCGGGCTACCATGAACGCTTCAGAAGACCTATCATGAGATGTTTCTGCTGCATATGCTTCCTCACGTGTTGCCGCTTGAACGATAAACGTTGTATCATACATACACAAACGTTCTCGCTGTTTTTGCCAGCTCTCTATTCCAGCATTCATTTGAGCATCTGTAGTCGGACAAATCAATCTTCGTCAGCGCTACTGTACCTACACCGTGTCCAATATATTCTCATACACTTTTTCCTTGCATTGGTGTCGTGCAACTACTCAACATGCTTCACGTATGTGTTGGTGTAGTTTTGCACTATGTTTATACAAACGCTTTTAGGTTATGTCCGATTGTTTTCATTCGGTGTTTATCTTTTACCAGCGATGAAGGAGTTTCGTACTGTGGTGTTAAAAAAGTTTTTGAAAGGTGAGCGCCCGGGCGCTATTTTCAGAAATTTGAAAAACCTCGGAGTAAAGCGAGATTTTGTGTACCGAACCATCCGAAGGTACCGTGACACCTGCTCGTTGGATGACCGGAAGAGATCCGGTCGTACTCGTATGGTGCGGACTGCACGAGTTGTTAAAGTGGCCAGGGAACGGATTAGACGACAATCACAGCGCTACTAGCGTACGTAAAATGGCCGCAGATCTGAATGTTTCGAGATTGTCAATGCACAATATACTGCAAAATGACCTCGGATTCCAAGCCTTCAAGAAACGTAAGATTCACGGAGTTTCGAAACCTTCCAAGCTGAAACGACTCGAAAGAGCAAGTCTGCTTTTGTCGCGGCACGGTAGGGAAGAATTTATTTTTTCCGATGAAAAGTTATTCGTCTTGTAACAATCCCACAATGTCCAGAACGACAGATTGTGGACTCTCTCTTCGAGAACTGTTCCAGAGAGTGATAGGAATATTCCACGGTTCCAAAATACGGCGTCAGTGATGGTTTGGGGAGGAATTTGCAAGCGAAGCAAATTACCACTGGTTTTCATCGAAAAAGGCGTTAAAGTGAATGCCGTATATTATAAAACGGAAGTTTTGGAGGAAGTTGTCAAGTATGTACAAGAGGTGTTTGGAGATGATCACTATGTGTTTCAGCAGGACGGAGCCCCATCGCATACTGCAAATCTCGTTCAGGGCTGGTGCCGAGAAAATTTGACCGACATTTTGGATAAGAATGAATGGCCTCCCTGTTCACCAGATCTGAATCCCTTGGATTATTTCGTATGGTCATACATGCTGGCGAAGGTAAATGACCACAGGGCGTCTAATATGAACCAATTCAAAACCGTAATCGAACGAATTTGGGACGAAATGCCGATGGAAGTCGTGCGTGCCGGCTGTGACGGTTTCGAAAAACGTGTGGAGCTGGTCAAGAAGGTTAAGGCGCCGAAGGGGGCCCGAGCGGCAGGGCCTCAACGACAACAACAGCCATAACTAGAAAGAAAGCAGATGCGAGGGCTAGGGGGGGGGGAAGGGCCCCCGCGGGGGAGGGAAGGCCCCTGGAATAAAGTGAGGAAAAAGAGGAATAGAACAAAAAAAGAAAAGGACAAGCAATAGGTGGCCCGCAAGCGTAACCGCGGAGAGGCCCTCATCGTCAAGACCAAGGCGTCTAAGTACTCCGAGGTCTTGAAAGCGATGCGTGGGGACGCTAAATTGGCAGGCCTAGGCACCGATGTGCGGAGTATACGCCGTACCCGCACTGGCGAGATGCTCCTGGAGCTTAAAAAAGCGACAACGCTTAAGGGCCCGGCGTATATAGACCTGGCAAAACAGGCCTTAGGTGAGGGTGTGGAGGTGCGCGCCCTCGTCTCGCAGGCGACGATCTAGTTTAAAAACCAGGATGAGATCACCGAGGCAGACGAGATCTCCACTGCACTAAAGGAACAGTGCAAGGTCGAGGTTGCTGCCGCAAACATATGTCTGAGGAAGGGTCCACTTGGGACCCAGGTGGTAACCCTGAGGGTAGCGGCAGTCGACGCAGACGCGGTGTTGAAAGTGGCGAAGGTGAAGGTGGGATGGTCAATATGCCCACTAAGCCTACACCAGCCGCCGAAGGCATGCTTCAGATGCCTAGAGAGCGGGCACATGTCCTGGGAATGCAAAGGCCCAGATAGGAGCAACATGTGCAGAAGGTGTGGCAGCACTAGCCACAAGGCGCGGGATTGCAAAGGTCCCCCCAAATGCTTGATGTGCGTCGGGAAACCGGACGATAAGCACGATAGGGGGGGGGGGCTAAGTGCCCGGCCGCTAAGGGTATTCCAACGAGCCAACCGTAATGCAGGTAACCCAACTAAACCTGAACCATTGTGAGGCAGCCCAGCAACTGCTGTGTCAGACAGTTAGCGAGTCGGCATCGGATATCGCCATAATTTCCAACCCATACCGCATCCCATCCGGCAACGGAAACTGGTTTGCGGACAGGTCTAATATGGCGGCATTATGGACGACGGGCAAGTACCCGGTTCAGGAGGTTGTGTCTACCACAAACGAAGGCTTCGTGGTTGTAAAAGTGAATGGAGTGTTCTTCTGCAGCTGCTACGCACCGCCAAGATGGTCGATCGAACAGTTTTCCAATATGCTCGATCGGATGACAACGGAGCTAACTGGCCTGAACCCGTTGGTAATAGCGGGGGACTTCACCGCTTGGGCGCTCGAGTGGGGGAGCCGCCTTACCAATCCTAGGGGCCAGATTTTTCATTGTGGACCTAGCCAACGTGGGTACCAAGAGTACCTACCATAGAAACGGAGCGGAATCGATCATCGATATAACATTTAGCAGTCCTGGGCTACTTAGCAATTGGAGGGTGGATGATGGCTACACAATAGCGACCACTTGGCGGTACGTTATTGTATCGTCCACAATACAAGGCAGCGCGCGGAAGGAGGAGCATCCACTCCATTCGCCCGCAGATGGAGGACGTCCTACTTTGATGTAGAGATTTTTAAAGAGGCGCTTGAGAGGGAACGAAACTTTCGCGAAACCCAGGAACCTTGCGGCGAACGACTCATTATGACACTTACACGAGCGTGCGAGCGTGCGGTGCAAAGAACGCGGTCAGACGCCGATAGAATCGAGCGTAGAGGGGCGCTAGTCACCGCGAAGGCCGCACTAAAGAGGGAGATAAAAGCCAGCAAGGGAGCCTGCTTCGAAGGTCTGTGTCAGAAGGCCAATACAAATCCGTGGGGTGACGCCTACTGGGTAGTAATGGTCAAAACCAGAGGATCGGCGGCTCCAACCGAGCGTTCATCAGAGCTGCTGCAGGTGATCGTTGGGGGACTCTTTCCGAGCCACGACTTAAGTCCATGGCCCCCCGCCACCGCAGATGTGTCCCATGACCAGCGTTCCAGTATTCCAGACCTTAACGCTGTCATAGCGACGGAAAGGTGGACGGCTCAGCCGAACACCCGTGACCACGTGGGCACTGAAAACGGCACAACGGGGGTCGGCGACGAGGCGACGGTGACGAATGATGAACTCATTGCGATAGAAAAAAACGCTAAGGGTGAACAAACCGCCGGGACCGGATGGTATTCCGAACCTGGCCATTAAGACGGCTATCTTGCTGGATCCCGAAATGTTCAGGGTGGTGATGCAAAAGTGTCCGGACGAGGGCGTCTTCCCGGACGCCTGGAAAATTTAGACCCTTGTGTTACTACCAAAGACAGGGAAGCCACCAGGAGATCCATCGGCATATAGACCTATATGTCTGTTGGATACAGCGGGTAAGGTGCTCGAGAGGGTAATCCTCAACAGACTGACAACATACACGGAGGGTATAGGCGGTCTGTCTAATAATCAGTTTGGCTTCCGTAAAGGGAAGTCGACGGTGGATGCCATCCTGTCCGTCACCAAGACGGCCGAGGTGGCAATCCAGCGCAAGAGGCGAGGAGTACGATACTGTGCGGTGGTCACCCTTGACGTGAGGAATGCGTTCAATAGCGCCAGTTGGGCGGCTATCGCCGACTCGCTCCAACGCCTTCAGGTTCCTGGGTACCTGTAGAAGATTCTCGGAAGCTACTTCCAGAATCGCGTACTGGTATATAATACAGAGGCAGGCCAGAAACGTGTGCAGATCACCGCAGGCGTCCCACAAGGTTCGATCCTGGGTCCGGTGTTATGGAACACGATGTACGACGAGGTACTGCGGCTTGGGTTCCCGGGGGGGGGGGAGGGTGGTCGGGGCGGGGGGCGCCCCCCCCCATGTGGGGTGTGGCGAAATATTTGCAAAAACTTGGTGTAAAGCACCTTAGTACGACTTTTGGCAGTGAAATGTTGCTTGTCATCACGGTTGGGCACCTTTTCCACTTTGTACGCCTTGATTCCATGCCTCTGCTTTACTTTTTGCACATATGATTTTGATTTTCTAACTTTGCGAGCCACATTTCGAATAGAAAAGTTGGAATTTCGACAATGATTTTTCATTAGGGACTAACTGACAAACGTAAACCATGGCTTTTTCCGCGAATTTCTCATCATTGAAAACTCCCCTAATCAATCCACTGCGCTCGTTTCGAAGAGAAAAAGTTCATCTATCCGATAGAATTGGAGGTTTACTTGAGGAGCTTAATTGCCACGAGAAATTTACGGAAGCAGCCATTGTTTACGTTTGTCAGTTAGGCCCTAATGAAAAAGTTTTGCCGATTTGTCTTAATAATGGCTACCACCTTCTTGATCATTTGGCGGAAGCATACAGTTCGGTTTGTTCCGCTTCCAAACTTCCGATTCACAGTCAAGCGCTGGTCAAACCATTTGCAAACACTAAACACGGTACTTTTTGATAGTTTTAGTTTCTTGGCAAGATCGCCTATCAAGTGTCCGAAAATAAACGTGGACAGGCTTTAGTACAGGCCAGTATCGACTTAAAAAGTAGAGAAGTTACGAAATTTTGTTCAATATTACCAAGCGGAATTTTGACAATTGATCTGCATGGGACAAAATGTCCCCTTCACTTACGGAATAATCGAGCGGAATATTTTTCCGAAAGTAAAAGTGTTGGTAAAAGTGACAGCTTCCATTAGTTTGCGTGGAAACCTTACAAATTCCAATTTTATTTTTCGTTCTTTTCAGGTGGATACTGCTGCAGAAATTTCTTTTCGATTCTTTACTTTTCCGTTTCAGTAAACGGAATTTAACATTGGATTTAGATAGAAAAAGAAATTTTTTTCGAGCTCGATACCGACCTAAAGCTAAAAAAATTCGAGATTCTTCCAGGAAAAGTTTTCAAGAAAAATCTCCTAAGAAGTAGAAAAAAAGCGGTGATTACGCGAGGCAACCCCTTTTGAAAGGTAGCTGGAAGAAGCTTGCAGAGTAATTAAAAATAGAAAAGACTTATCTATTCTTTGGAAAGCAGAAACAGAAAACCGACCTTCATCGACCTTAAATCAAACGTGAATCATGAAACACAAAAAACAAAAAATAAAAATTTAAATAAAGTTTTCTCGGACATCATCTGTTTTTTTTTTAATCTCTCATATTTATTAAATAAATTACGACTTACTAATGTTAGCTTAACCTAGTTGTTCATTGTTCAAAAAATTTAGAAAGGCTTCGTAAGAAATCGAAACTGCATTCATCACTTGATGCGCGTGAGTAAACTCAAACCGTAGAAACCGGACTCATTAACGGAATGTGGACATCCCGGTGTCGCCGTAGTTTCAAATGCAATTCCAAAATACAATGAGCCATATTTTGAAAAGATTTCCTCGCAAATCGATTGCTCCGGGATGTCCACACATGGAGGACCACTTTCGAGATCAGTTTTTTTTTTCTTCAAAATTATCGCCATCTTATGCGCAGCACAAGATGCGTAAATTTATGAATTCGTGCTCTTATGTTTCATTGATTTTAGATCTGAAGTGATTCCATCGTAATTGCGGAAAAGGTTTAACGTTAGAGTACGGGAGTTATGATATTGGTGTGTGGAAATGTGCGAAGTTGTGTTCCTGTAGTGTTGAAGTTTTGAATGGAAAGTTTCGATATATATTAACCTGAAAATGCTGATGAATGCAATTTCAAGTGTAGTGTAATGCTCAGATGATGAGATGAGACGACACTTAACTAAAACGTTAATTTTAATATCATTATTAGCCTAGAACTATGGGGAATTGAGGTCAAGTCTTTAATCTTCCGTTGCCGGAACGTCGCTGATCTTGCCAGCGACAATCACCAAATCATCAACGGTATCACGAACGAAGAATAGGAACGGCCTGTCGACGGTGAACTCTTCCATATCATCAGCGGCTGTTTTCGCTTCGACAATGTTTGTGGCGGACAGAGCCGTTTCACTACTTGAACCTTCATCAACGCGAATCGAAACGTGCTGTACCAGTTCATCGACGTGGATCTTCTGTTCGTCCGTGATTCCGTTTAGGTTGGCCTTTGAGGTGAAGATGGTGATTAGTCCCAACTGAAATGGAAAATGTGTGGTTTCATTGACATTGTATTTTTGATGTCAAAGGCATCAAGCAAACCTTAGCAAGTGCCTTTTCAGCTCTGCTGGTGGTATCGATGTGGAACTTGGGCAAGCTGACTTGAACGGGCACCTCTTTTAACATCTTTTGGGAACTTCTCAAACTTTGGCAGTTAAAGTTCTTGATCAAATCATTTAGACCGTCCTCTTTGTTAGGGACCATAACTAGCAACGAGTATCGAGAGTTCTGTGAAAATAAAATCAACGATTAATTGTACATAAGATCAATTAGATCCACAATAGATAAATAGTTACGTTATATGGCAGTTCGATGAATTTGGCATCTAGCTCCTGGCTTGATCCAACGCCGAATTTTCCCGAAGAACGCATCATTGTCACACGCTTTTGCTGACCGTTTACGGAAAATTGTCCTTCGGAGTTCACCTGCACAAAAAGAAAGGTATTTTAGGGATCTTTTGACGCTACGTCACCCACAATGATCTAACCTGGAACGGACTAGCCCAACTACCACGATAGTACAGCCCGTTGAATAGCAACATCTTGGACTCGGTTTGATCTTCCTCCCCTTCTTTGGCATCAGCTTTACGGCCAATCAATGAGTTTCCACTCAGTGCAGATGCAACATCACCTGACAGGAAGGACCGTCTCACGTTGAACTGAAACAAAAGCCAGAATTCAAACACCGCAACCTAAACACTGCACCCATATCCGCTTACCTTCTGTCTGGATGCCTGACTCTCAACAGCATGCATGATCTCGTGTTCTTCACTGTCCAATTTTTTCAACGATAGACTAAACTTCTGCGGAGCATCATCGCGTTCTACTCGATCCTCTACTACCTTAACCACCGGTTCGTCCAATACTTCGTTGGTCTTCTCATCCTTCTGTTTGGCGATTTCTTCCTTGATCTGAGTAGGTTCAACGTACTCCTTATCCTCGATGTTCTTATCAAACTTAGGATTTTCATCTTCATCCACCTCATCGTACTTCGTCGCAACGTCCGATCGAACATTATCCACGGGGACAGACTTGATCTTCAGCACCTCAAAGTCGATGATATCCTTGCTGTTGTTGTTCGAAGGAACAACCTGAGTAACGACGGTCGTCTCCTCATCCGGAGTCAGATCAATCGACGGCTCAATTGGTCCGACGGACGTTTTGGGCTCGTCGAAATTGTAATCATTGCGTTCGATATCCCGAACATCTACATAGTAGTTGTTCTGTAACACATCACGATACTCCTGCTTGATCGTGTTGTTCTTGTAGATGTAGAACCAACTCTTAAACTGCGGTTCATTGGCAGGGTTCTGCGCACTGAGACGCTTCAGCGATTGATCGAAGGCACTGCGGACTGAAATTAAATGATTTGTCAGAAAACTTTTTTTTACGAAAACAAAATGACTAATTACCGGCTGTCCTGTCCATGGGAAACTTGAGCACATCGTACAGCTCCTTCAGAGTTTGGTCTTCGGCTCCTTCGCTGATCATGGCCAGTATGGCCGCAAAGCCAACCGGTGAAAATACCTGATTGGCATTGCAATGCGCAGCGCCTTTCAGAAGGCTAGCCGTTATGATGTTGGACGAGTGACCGACCAAATCACGCTCCTCCGCTGCTACATCTTGCGACGATTGGCGACGTTCCTTTGGCAAAGCGCTAACGAAACAGGCACATATCGCAATCAGCAAGACTGAAACGAAGAGAGAAAAAATTGTACAATTTTACCGTTATGGTCCTGTTCTGAGGAACGAATGGAATGGTTGCATGATCATTAACCCAGTGGCATTTTATTGAGCGTTGGGCGAACAAGGGGTTTGTTTTGAGAAAAAAGTGGCATGTTTGATTCATGGAAGAGTGTGTCAGATAAAAATGTTGGGGCTATTAGATGCATGGCGAAAAATTTAAGACGTTTCTCTATCATTTTAGCTTAGGAATCAAATGGAATGAAGATGAAATGAATGGAGATGAACTTTCTCCAAGTATACACTCAGTTCCATTCGTTTTTTTTTTAGCCTTTTTTGCCGAGATTTGCACAGTCGAGGAAGCGGTAAATGAAATGAAACTGACATATCAGTGAAAAAAAACCAGTATCCTCACAGCATCTCAAATGGTGTTACGATCAAATTTGGTCGACTTAATCATAAGTATTAAGCTTATCACGTCTGTTTGTGGTACTGTGCCTTCTGGAAATGTGATAGAGCGTTTTGGACGAAAACATAACAAACAGCTACCAAAAAGAATTAAAAATGGTAAGCCATATTTTAGGTTATCTGTAGGAAATCAAACAAATTTGACACGCCGATAGACACGATAGTGTGGGTGCGTTAAACGTCACTAAGCTTAATTTCTTTTATTCGTTCGTTTTAAAACCCTGAACGACCCTCATTTTGTAAGCGTGCGTGCAGACTAAATGCCTCTATTTTTAATTTGAAGCGCCCTTCTGTTATCAAAATGGCATCAAGGCAAGAGGAACAACGCTCAAAATTTTGCTAGCGCACTGAAAAAAAAACACTACTGACACAGTAATTCCTTCCAAACAAAATGTGGAAGAAAACTCTGAAAATGGATTTTAAAGTCTGATTCATTTTAGAATTTTGATGCACACGATGGGTGATTTCTCCGAGAGAACAAAACGTAAAACAAATTTAAGGTTGTCATTTTGTAGGCTAAGAGCCTAATTGAATAAGCTTAACTATGCTTAATAGTTAAACTTAGTCAGTTATTAAGCTTGAAGGGAAAAGTACAACGAAATTTTTCGTCAGCTTTTCGGATGAATTTTTGAACTTTTCGCTAAATTTCGCCATTTCTTGCACAGTTCATCTCTCCACCTTATCTGCATCTTTTTCCAGTATCAGATTTTGGTTTGATACGCCCAATCCAAATCAGATTTTGGTTTGATACGCTCGATGTTTGCACAAAATTTATCGATGGAGCGAAAATCTGGACAATTTGGTGGATTGATACTTTTCTCAATAAAATCGACATTATTCTGCTTCTACCATTCTATGACTTCACTGCTGTAATGAGAGCTGGCTATGTCGGGCCTTCCCCGAGGACCTTCGTGCGATTGATGGCAAAATTCTTTTCGGAAGAAACTCCTCTTTACCACCGGAAACTTATCCATTCATAGTCACCGCAGTGATGAAAACTTTTGTTTTTCTTCTACAACTACAGATACCTTGCCAAATCATCAATTTGCGAGTGAACTTATCGGCAAAGATATGTTTGAACTTATCCGGTGCATTTCCCCCTACGTTTAGCAAGGTGAAAATGTTGACCCGCGATTTATCCAAAGTCCATTTGAAAAGAGATCGAAGTACATACATAAAAAATATGCACGGGCTCGGTTCAACCACAGACAGACGTTTAAGCAAGAACAAAATTAATCGATAACTTTGTGAAAATTTTCAAATCTCTAGAAAGCGCTAGCGTTAGCAATCGCTTCTTCACTAACGCCACGTAGTTAACACAGGCGCCACAGACACACACGTGAGACTCAGGGGTGTGAAAATCCGCCACCATCAATTTCAAAAGAATCGCCAAATGAAAAAAACTAACTAGCAAAAAAAAAACATGCGGGTGTGGTGGGGCGGGGGGGCGGCACCCGCGGGCAAAACCATGGGGCGAGTGGGGGGGGGGGGCAGCGGCGGTGGTTTTGAGGGACGGCGGCGGACCTCGACATTTCTGGGGGGGGGGGGAGGGGGGGGGGGGGGGGAGAGAGGCTAGCAACGATTACAGAGGTGGAAAATTTACACAAAGTTATGATTAAGGTTCTTGCAAACAAGGGATGTGAACCGATTCACGAGTTAAATTTAACTTTGATTAAAAATTCACAGATATAAAGTCATGCTGCTACCCTGCTATCCGAGCTTGGTTATTTCTGACAGATGCGAAGTTAAAATTTTACCATCGTGGCTGCATTCTATTCGAAAACCGGTTTATCAATAACACAGGGATTTTCGAACATGGCAAAATAACTTTCGAAGTGTCGCTTTTTAACACAAGTTAAATTTAACTCGTGAATTGGTTCAGAGCCTTAGTCGAGGTGCCCACCAAGTTGTGGCGAAGTTGCGGCATGTGATAGCATGTCAAAATATCACGCAAACATGCGCGCCACGCGCCACCAGATAGTGACACGATGTTGCGACGTATTAGAAGCCACGTCGCAGCGGCAAAACTAACAGAATATATTTTTTGTTAGTTAGAAAAAAAAAATAAAAGAATAGAAAAAAAATAAATAAAAAAAAAACATTTTATATTTATAGTATTGTATGTATTCAAAGTATAGTATAATATCTATTATCTATAATTTTTATTATTATTATCAAAAAGATAAGGAATAATTAGTTATTTTGTCAATACTATTGTATATTGTGTAAACGAGAAAAAAAAGAAAGGAAGGGGGGGTTTTTATCTTTTCTAAATATTAAAAAATTCCTTTCTTTTCTAAATAAATTTAATTAATTTTTATTGTTTTGTTTTTTTTTTTAATGTGCCAAGCAAATGGAGTAAATTGTAGATCTATTGTAATGACAATATACATTTTTTCCTTTATCTGATTCATGAACAATAAGATTCATGGTCGGAAATAGATTTAAATTTTATTTTATATTGTTGTATTGTAATTTTATGGTTCTTTTTATCCGGATTGCTTATTGTCATTTGGCGATTCCTTTTAAATTGGCGGTTGCGGAATGTTACACACGCTGAGATTCAAGCTTGAATGGCTGTGGTTAAACATTTAGCTGAATTCACTCGGCATTTTCATATTTAGCTGAAAACTCGGCAAAAAATCGAACGATGCTTGAAACTAAAATAACTTCATTATCAAGCCGATTCTCGGCACCACATGGAGCCGAGCACAAACGTTAACCAAACATCAACCGACCGAAATATCGGTTTGGCAGTGTTGTAAGCCGAAGCTCGTCTTTTTATCTGTCAACCGCCATGCGCCATATTGTTTTCATTCGCAAGTGAAATAAGTCGTATGTTGTTTGTGGAACGGTGAAAAAACGGTGAAAATGGTGCAACTGCTCGATAAAATGCCGCAGGAGGATGTAAGACTGGACGATATTTTTAGTAAGTACAAATTAATTTGCTTATCTGTTCCATTTTAGCTTGAAAAGTCGGGCATAATATGTTTCATCTGTCGAGAAGTAGTTGGGGGCTATGTGGAAGAGCTGCAGCGGCATTTTAATAACCACATCCGGAATCAACATTTTGATCCGGATAGAGTGCTTTACGACTACACGATTCCAAAATGCCAATCAAGGTACAGCCATTTCAAATCACGGAAAAGGCACATTTTTCAGGGACATCCCCATCCTCTTTCGTCGGTATTGGACCATCTTTGCAGAGTATTGCCTATAGGCATGAAATATTCAATATTTCGATGGAAATCTAATTCAAAATTTCGAATATTTACACACAATTTAACCGAAATCTCGGTTAACTTCATTTCTGCTTGTTTCGAATTTGAACCGATGTATCAGTTTGCTCATGCCGAGATTCTCAGCTAACCATATGGGTTTTCAGTTTGACCCAAACCAAGATTATCTCGGTTTCACAAAGCCGAGTATCGGCATATAACTTTAAGTGTGTAGGCACCAGCAATGAGTGAACGAGTTTTCTCTTTTACCAGTAATTTTTTCCATTAGTTTCAGTAAAAGTTCAGTGATGTTTATAAATGTTGTTAACTGTTTCATCGAAATAAAGGTCACTGTGCGTCGTGAAGAAGAGGAGTTATAAATCCGCGTTCTTTGATCTTTCAGCCGCTCCATCTCCTCCAACGATCGCTTCGAGTAGTGGGCCGACGCCAGATCCGGTCAGAACACCGCGTCTTCGCCCTTATGGCATTTCTTGATGAACGACGCAACTTCCGGCAGGCATTTCGTACTACAAATTTCCCCGTTCACGGCCAGTCCGGAGCGAAAGAAGAGCGGCTTTGACATCACCTTCTCGGTGATTGTCAGCCACAGCAGCACCTTCTTGGGGAACTTCGTGGGGGAAGTAAAATACGAAGTGCCCTGCCAATCGTTGTCATCCAGGGTGAGATAGGTCTCGTCGTCCATCACCACCGTCACGTCGCGATTCACCAGGAAAATCGAGTTGACCATCTTATTCAGCCGCTGCCACTGCGTCATTGCCTCAGCTTCGAAACCAGTGGACGTGACTTCCGCTTCCTGACATGTATATTCATGTTCGCCAGGTACTTTTTCACTGTTGGGCCGGTTAAACCGACCTCCCGGCCAAGCGCACGCAGCGATGTAGCCACTTTTCCCTCGGTCTTCCTCTTCTGCATCCTTTGGAGCTTCTTGCCGCTCAGGGTCGTCGGTCGTCCGGAACCAGGCTTTCTTTCGATGCTCTGATTGTTGTCTAATATTGCCAAAATGTTGAAGATGCCGGAACGGGCGTATCCGGCGTCCACAAAGTGTCGCACGATGTCCGTTTTCGACGCGGCGGGGTGCCGTTATTTGCACACGCACACTTCTGAACGGAGTTGCTTCACTGTTTTTGCCATCACGGTTAGAGTTCGACTGATAGAGCTGTCAAATTTTGTCTGCTGACTCATGGGTTTCTATGATTGATGCTGCATGGTTAGTTTTGTCAGTGTGGGTGAAGGTAAACCCATGAAAAATCGGCAATTTTTGTCCATTTTTTTTTAATGCAAACGTTATTGCTGTTCATGCGACGTTTTAGAGCTGGCAAGGTCCGACCGAAATCCTTCTGGCATACAGATTCGTCGAACTGTACTGTGCGACGCAGTGAACTTTTTCGCCAAATCACGCCCGGAGATCCCAGGATTCGTTTGGACTGCCCTAAAATCCTAAGTCGCCATCCACCAATCCGTGTAAAATTTATGATGTTGATTTCAATAAAAGTAACTTTATAAACAACATAAAAAATAATCCTAAGGTAATATTCTGATTTATTGCTGTGACGGTACATTTCTTATGAATTGCCGTCTTAGCCTTAAACTGGCCGTCTCATCCCATGATTTTAAAGTAACTATCAAATGAACATGTTTGATATGATACGTTGTGTGTTGATAACCTTCCATAGCATTTGTGCCCATTTTGCATCGATCAAAATACACTGAATGAACATGTGAAGTGAGACAAACATCAAACGAACGCAATGATCATCTTTGATCAGTACGCCACAGCAAACAAGATAATTTTGCTTGTCATCCGGATTCCAGTTTGAGAACAAAGCAATGGGAACATTTGGCTGTCACGCTTGCCAGATTCTATCGCCTCGTGTCGCAGCGTGTGTTTGTTCCAAAAAAAGGTCATTCTCTTGATCATCCAGCCGATAGTCGATCAGTAGTGTTCGAAATAAGTTGAAGATAAGATTTCTTGAAAGTGTATGGGTGATCTGGTGTTGGATGAAATCGTTGTTGAAAATTGTTGAAAGAAATATGGCGGAGTTATTTTTTCAATACTAAATACCCATGTTTAGTGCATGAGCTATTTGTTATTATGTTAGTAACGAAATTAAAAATTGTTTTCGCAAACAATTTTCGTAATTTTTTTTTGAAAAAAATTGCATTATGTCGCACTACCAGCATGGTTTAGCTCAAATGATAAAAGTCAAACTAAATACTAACTTGGGATTGTATAGCGGAATTAAGTTTAAATGCATTTAAATGAAAATTGAAAATTTCATTCCTATTTCCGTGGAGAATGCAAGGAGCAATATTTGAGGAGAGATATCACCAAATCTCAAGTAATCTCCATATTAGAAATCTGATTGTGACGCAACTGGCGTAGCCAAAGCTGTTGGTTTTGCGATAGAGACTACCACCCACTACAAAAGGCAACAGAAAATGTGTAACTAAGTAGTTAAACAAAGAGAAAGTCGATGGAAAGGATCGGATTACGGTTTAACACATCAGTTTGCATGTGTCTATGTTGTAAAGAGTTCACTTTCTGCAGAACCTTCAGGACTCCTTCCAGTTGTTTCAGGTTTATAGAGTACTCTGCTTTGTGAATCTTTCCAAAAATGACCAAGATTCTTGAATACAATCCAACTACATGAAACAGCAGCTCAACCACCCATTACCAAGTTGAACGACATCTGTTTGGATCGGATCGGTGGGACGTCGCACCGGATCTTGGTACGATGCCCACGCGAGTTCGAATGGAAATTTCAATGCCAATGCAACAGCCTTCTCTGCGAACATTCGACTGCCGAGCTACCACTTGCCATCCCGGAGATATCAACGCCTTTCATCTCATCTCATCTCACCTCGCCCCGTGAGTGCTCAATCAAACGTTTTTTGAAGGGGAAGGCCGCAAGGATGGATCACAATTTGCACACCGAATCGCATCAACGTTGAACATTGAAGATGCCAAGAGGCCGGCCGCACAGTATTGGCCGCAACGAAAGCCACCAATTTGGAACGTGCCCACAGGCAGCACAAAATTATTAAATTGATAATTGCCCCGGCCACACCTGAACGCCACTATTAACAACCGAAGACCAAAGAAGGCGGATCGGTATCGGATGAGGCAATTGAGGCACAAGTGTGAAGAGCGCCTACAACAAAAAATGCGTTAAACGATCGTTCCGATCTGCGTAGCGGAAAATGAATTTTCGGATTTTTTTCTCGCTGTGCGAAAATTGGACGCGGTCGAGGAAAACGTTGAAAAGACGCGGACGACGTTTGTTTTGTTGTGGTTGCGCAATCGGCCAACGAAAAAGAAAACTGCAACAATTGATCATGGCGGTTTCTATGGTAACATTGTTGCAACATAAAGAGCGGTTTGTTATGCTCGTTGTCCGATGGGGGATTTATTGATTCGCTCTGGAAGCTTTGAGAGTTTTAAGCTGGGTCCTCACTGGACCGTGCAGTGTCCGGGGCGTGGTTTTTTGTGTTGGAATGAAGGAGTCAGCTAGTCTACTCGACTTTTTCACACCAACGCAAAAGGGGCACATCCCGGACACAGCACGGTCTTATGGGAGCCCTGCTTTATGCTTCAAAAGATGTGTTGAAAGGTTTTCCAACAAAACACCATTGATTTAATGTTAAGACCTATGTTCAATGGGGGAACAATATATTGTAGGTTGAAAGTAACGCGCTATGAATTAGACTACAGAGAAATAGACCGATGAAACAGCGCTGCTTTGCTTGTTAGATGATTACAATATTGGGTGTAAGTTACAAAGCATAAAGAGTAAAGAGTGCTCCTTTGCTTTAGAAAAGAAGAAGACATGAGCATTCGTATCGTGGTTCAAATGATGGGATATGTTACAATAGTGCTGAAAACCCATTAACTTTTTTTGTGTGTACTGTTAATGTTAAATTCAAGATTTCACTAGCCATGTAATGACTATGAAAGTAGCTTTCAACTGAAGACAGTAAATTATTGGGCAATGAAAACTCTAGAATACGTTGATGGTGGTTGAGTATACCTATAGGTATGAAATTCTGTTTTTCACTTTGGACCAATTGTGGTTTGAGAATCATGTGTTCGAACTACGGACACCTAATGTGTTGTGACGTTCAACGAGTCAAAAATTGTGCTACTACTACTACTACTTGGCTTTATACGTCCTACCGGGGTTTGCATACTGTTTGAAGCCACAGTTCTTAGTTGAGGGCTTTCTTGCCATTCCAAAACATTCAGTCAAACGAATTTTCTACCGGAAAAGGCGTTCGACTGTATTGAAAATCAAACCCTTGACCTCCAGATGAAAAAACCGATGCGTTTACCGACAACGCTACGATGCCCTCGGAATTGTTCTAACATCTTAAAAATCTGTTGTTTGAACAAGACATAGGATAGTACCTAAATTTCCTTTTAACTGTGATCTTCGTGAAATTTGTAATCTTTGAACGTAAATCATGAAAAATTCCTTCCCTTCACTTCAATAAACTGCTAATCAGTTATTTTTATCAGATCATCTATTATCCGATACGAGCCTCAACCCGCTTTGAAAATCTATCTATATAGGGTATGTGTCTCTTGACTCATATGCAAAAATCGGCTACTTTATTTGTTGTAACTCATAAAACATTTGAGCTGGAAGCAATATTTAACTAGTTATACACTTGTCGAGATATGTTGAATAAACCATTTGGTAGTATGTATCACGAAATGTTACACTACTCATTTTATAAGGTCCGAAACTTTCAAGGAACATGGGTGTTTTTTGGCGGTCTGTAAGCACCAAATAGGGTCTATTTATTGATGCAACTTCGTCCCATTCGATAGATTTGTTATTAAATGTTGACTGCGTACTGTTTTTTTTCCTGATTCGTCAAAATGTTCGCGAAAGAAGTGATCAACAGTTTGTTGCTCGCCCAGAAGAAGCCGAAAGAGATTGCCAAGGTAGTAGGGGCAACAGTTTACCGCATAAAAAAGACCCTTCAGGATGGTCCTAAGCAGCGGAAGCCGGGAAGTGGACGTCCGTGCTTTGCACGCACGCCGAACGTGATCAAATCCGCAAAAACTGCTCGCAACCCGGTGCGTTCCATAAGAAAACTTGCAAAGGAAGCCAATATTTCGGAGAAATCCATGCGGAGAATCATCAAAGAAAACCTGCACGCATCTTCCAGAGCCAGAGTGAAACGCCACTTGATTACGGACCGGGTCAAGGAACTACGAGTGACTCGTTCCAAGAGATTGCTTTCCTTGTTGAAGAAGGAAAAAATGATAATCCTGTTCTCCGACGAAAAGCTTTTCAGCATCGATGCTGTGGCCAACAGCCGCACGGACCGGTTCATTTCACCGCAGAAAATGGAGAACGTTCCGGAAAAAGTGAAATTCAAATTTCAAACCAAACATCCGGCTGGTGTCATGATGTTTGGCTTGGTGGCGTCCAACGGTTTGAAAATGCCGCCTGTTTTCATTGATGCTTGAGTTAAAATCAATGCCGAAGTGTATATCGGTATTTTAAAGGACCAAGTGCTTCCCTGGGTGAAGGCCAACTTCTTCGAGGACCAAAACGTTGTCCGACAACACGATGGAGCGCCGTGTCACACGTCCAATCGAACCCAACAATGGTTGAACGATAACATGAAGTTTTGGCCGAAGGATTTGTGCCCCCCTAGCAGTCCAGATCTTAATCCGTTGGATTATTCGATTTGGGCATATGTTGAAGCACGAGCCTGCAAAACATCACACCCTAGCGTGAAACCCCTGAAGTAAACCATAACACGCACATGGCAGTCAATGTCGGAGGACTACGTCCGAAAGGCATGCTCTGGCTTCCGGCGTCGGCTCGAGGATGTTATTAATAAAAAGGGAGGACACATTGAATAATTTTGTTTAAAAGGACTTTATGAAGATAACTGCACTCGAAAATGTTGATATTATTGCTTGAATTAGTTGAAAATGGGATTTGAAAGAAATAGAACAAAATTTTCGCATTAATTTCTGCCGCACCCTGTAGTTTAGAGCGTGTGACTATTTTCTGTACATCTTGGCTTTATTACTTGCTTTATCTGTTTAATTGTGCCAAATTTAGATTCGAAGATCGTGTAGATAATTTGTTCAGCTTAACCAGTTAAATCATGGTGTCTCACAAGTTAAGGAAATCGTTAATTACGCGGAAATGAATAACTATATATTGATCAATATTGTCTCAATTTCTGTAAAATAAATCGATCATCCTGATGGCAACATAATTTTGTTGATTATTATTTGTTAATTAATGAGATATTCGGTACCTAGGCCGAATGAGGGAGCTAGGCTAACATTATATCCCGTTATCCTATATAAATTGAACTTCTGTCTGTCTGTCTGTCTGTCTGAACCTTATAGAATCGAAAACTACTGAACCGATCGGCGTAAACTTGTGTGTGCAGGACTTTTTGGGGCCGGAAAAGGTTCTTATGATAGTTTGAGACCCCTCCCTTCCCTGGAACTCCCATACAAATGAAGCACAAATTTCTGCATAACTCGAGAACTAATCAAGCAAAGGAAACCAAATTTAGCATGTGATAGTTTTTGGAGGCGTCTATGTGTCTATGGTAGTTTGAGACCCCTTCCCTCTCTAAAAGGGGAGGCTCCCATACGAATGAAACAGAAGTTTCTGCATAACTCAAGAACTAATCAACCAAATGGAACCAAATTTGGATGTGAGGTTTTCTGGAGGCAAACAATGTTTCTATGATGGTTTGAGACCCCTCCTGTCTCCTAGAAGGGGGGCTGTCATACAAATGAAACAGACATTTCTGCATAACTCTAGAACTAAGAAAGCAAATGGAAAACAAATTGGCATGTGGGGATTTTGGAGGCAAGAAATGTTTCTAAGGTGGTTTGAGACCCCCCTATTTTCTGTTGGGGGAGGGGGGGTCTATCACACAAATGAGACACAAATTTAAACCAAACATGAGAATTCTTCCTACTGTTATGAAAATTTGTATGCAGGGGTTTTTGGGACCGGAAAAGGTTCTTATGATGGTTCGAGACTCCTTCCCCATCTGGAAGGGGGGGGGGGGGCATACAAACGAAACACAAATATCTGCATAGCTCAAGAACTAATCAAGCGAATGGAACTAAATTTGGCATGTGGAGGTTTTTGAAGGCATGAAATGTTTCCGCGGTGGAAAGACTCCTCGAGACTCCTTCTGGAAGGGGTGGGCTCCCATACAAATGAAACACAAATTTGTGCATAACTCGAGAACTAATCAAGCAACTGGAACCACATTTGGCATGTGGGGGTTTTGGAGGCAGGATTTTTTTATATGGTGGTTCGAGACTCCTCCCCTCTCCGGAGGGGCGGGGGGCTCTCATACAAATGAAACAGGAAATTCCTCCGAACATGATCCAGGCAATTATCCAGGCAACTAAAACACAAAATGTGTTTTTCGTGGGGAAATCAGCATGTTCTGATAGAAGTTTGAACCCTTTTTAGTCAAGAATGGGGATGCTTGAGTTACTCTCAGTACTACATAAGCACAAGAAGTTAATCTAAGGCTATGCAAGAGAAAATGACGTTCAAGCTGACAGGATACGGCGTAGTTTGAAGATAAATGTTTTGTCAATGAAATGCTTCTACACAGAAAGAAAAACCGTGGTAGAAACTAAAGATCTGAGGTTATAATTAAAAATACACACCTACGTTTAATTCAGCAGAAATTACACACATTAACAAACGAAAATATTTAAAAATAACTCATTTCTAAAATAAAAAACATAAATGCGCCAGTTCTATTGTATTTTTATTCATTTAGTAGCAAGCGTAGCAAGGCTTGCACCGGGTTCAGCTAGTGGGTAGATAAAAACATAAATAATTTTCTTTCTCAGAAGAGGAAACATGTGTAAAACTGTAAAAATAACTTAAGCAATTCAATATTCCTATTCCTATTCGTTGTGTATAGTAAATATCTAAAAATGACTTTCATTATGTATTTAACGTTCAGAAAATTCCAGTCTAGTGACGGCTAATCTCTATAAAATGAGGCAGGTTCATTATTCCCATTATTTCCGAGCTTAACCATTGAGGGCCGTCCATAAACCACATTGTCTGTTTGGGAGGAAAAGAGAGAGAGGGAGTTGGCCAGAACACAAGCTCCATTAAAATGAAAAAAAAAGTATGGACAAAGAATCCCAAGGTTTAGGGGGGGGGGTTCTGAAAATCCCAAATATGAGAACACGTGGTTTATGGACCACTCTTTAGCTCTTAAAAAACTAAATGAACTTATAAAAATAACTGTGGTCTGATGTTACATGTCATGTTACTTTGAATAATGGAAACGCGTGGCAAAAACAAAACAACAAAGCATTTTGGCAAAAAAATTTGGTCGAAAACTAAAACACATAAATTGCCAATGTCTTAATATTTTATGAAAAAAAGTTTTAACTTTCAAGAACAAATATAAAAACAAGAAAGCTTTTTAGTATCGAGACCTTGAAAGCCATGAAAAACTAATAAAATCTATGTTTCGATAATATAGGGTATGTGTCCCTTAACTCAGCCTATTATGCAATGATCGATTACATTTTTTATGATAACTCATAAAGTTTTTAAGCTGTAAGCGAGATTCAACTAGTTAGACACTTGCTAAGATAAGTTTGATAAGACATTTGGTAGTATGTTTCACGAAAAGTTACGCAACTCTTTTTATAAACTCAGAAACATTCGAGCGATATGGATTTAATGTCGGTCTATGTGCACCAAATTGGGTCTATTCATGGATGCAACTTCGTCCCATTCGATGGATTTATTACTAAATGCAGTCTTTGTACGGTTTTTTTTTTCAAATTTTATGAATTAAGGCATTGCTAGCTGTATTTGATTTACTAAATGCAACATTTCACAAAACAAACTAAAGTAAAACTGCCTCCAAATACTTAAGTGATGTTCATATATGATTTATCAGCTATTCAATCATGAAAACATTATAATTCACTGTACAATGATTTTGTTCCTTCGGTTTGTGTTTAGAAGAGCCACTTGAATATAAACAACCGCAAATTCATGCATTTCCACTTGAAATTTTACCAATAACAACCTTTCTACTATGTTATTGATAGAACAGGCCATAGTTGGGAACATACAAAAAAATATGTCCTTAACATTGGGTCTATGATTTTCTTGTAAAATTATTGTTATTTTAGCTATGTGAACAGTAATTTTCTAACGTGTAACTATTTTCTGCACATCCAGACTGCATTACTTGCTTTATCGATTCAATTCAGCCTAATTTAGTTCACTTGAAGATCGTGTAGATCATCTGTTCTGCTTAACCAGTGAAATCATGATGCCCCAAAAGTTCAAGAAATCGACAATTACGCGTAAGTGAATAACTATAAGTTGACTAATATTGTCTCAATTGCTTCGGATTACATCGGTCATCCTAATAGCAACATGATTTTGTTGATTATCGCTAAATTAATGACATATTTGGTACATAGGCCGAATGAAGGAGCTAGGCTAACATTACATCCCCTTACCCTATATCACAATTTAAAAAAAAGGAAAAATTGGTGTTTTTTTTTGGGTTTTTTTTTTTTTTTGGTTTGTTTTTTGGGGGTTTTTTTCACTTATCACAATAATTCTGGACAGCCACGAAATTTAGATTACGATTACAGAGGTCAAAATCAAAGGAATCAAATCAATTTAGGGATAATAGGAACTCTTTCAGCAATAACAGAAATTTCTATCACTGAAGTGTAATGCCCCAAATTTTATTTATTCCAAGACTTCACCTTTAATTTTAGAAAATTACATTTACAAGGAATGAAATTCGATTATTATGCTTATCATACAACAGAAGTAATCGATTTATAATCTATCACGGAAGAGAACGTATTCAAATTTGTAGCTTGTCGTGATGCGTGAAACCGATTGCGTTAAAAAAAAGGTCCGATGTTGTTATAACACCAAAGACAAGGATCATGTAAATTTAAGACTTGCTAATCCCAGTAGGTATTCAGTCAAGTGGCTATTTTTTAAAGCTTGGCGGATTCAAAGTTGAGGTTACCTTATTATTATTATTTATTGTTCCATATTATGTAACGTAAGACTTAAGTCTCTTTCATGTTACGAGCTTCTATCAGAACATCTACTTTCTTGTAGACAAAACAGCGCCACTTCCTAATTTGTATTTGGAAACATTGATTTGCACAAATTAAAAAAAAACTACACTTATCTGAAATGCTCTTCCTCTCTTAAAAGCTATGAAGGATTTTTCATTGGAAAGATTTACAGGCAACGAATTCAAATGTATTACACCTCGCACAAAAAAAGAATTCCTGTACTTGGTCCTGTACATAGCAACTTGCAGTTTGCTTTGTAAATAATCGGGTTGTTTTGTACTTGAAATATTGTGTAAAAATAGGCAACAGCTAAGCTTGCTAAAATTATAAAAACGACATCCTATAAGTAAGTGCTGCTGATGCGAAACGCTCGAATATCTGTTTAGATTAAAAATGAATCGTATACATGCATTTAATGCGACTTTCAACTTATTGAAAGTAGCCATAAGGCTTGTTCACGACAAAATCTGGTCACCCTTGAATACGTATATCTCTGGAAATACTTCATCAACGCGTGAAATTTTTTCGCAGACTGATGAACGTATGTTTCTTCATTGTGTATAATAAATTTTTGGTGATACTGCAAGTTTTTAGATCGAAGATGGCGTGCAAAAAGCAATTGTGTGCGGTCGCAATGAAAATCCGGATCTGTCAGTAAGAAAACATGCAAACGTGGTTCACTGTCCATAACGTTCTTAAATCTTTCGATACACGTTTGACAACAGCCAAGAAGGCTGGAAGCGAAACCAAAACGGATCTCGGGAACCACCAGAAGGACGCGAAGGTGAAGCAAATATTGCAGAAGAGACCAGATTTTTCGCTACGTACTGTGGATAGAAAAATAAAACTAAGAGAGAGAACTCTCTCATTATAAAGAACAAGCTACAACTAAAGAAAAAAATCGAAAATCTTGAACAAAAGCAGCTCAATCGGTTGCAGAGAAGTCTGCACAGACCGTAATGGCTGGAGTAAATTCAAAAGTTTGTAGTTTCTTCATGCAGCCTAATTAAGGAACTGTAATTAGTTTTAAGATGACTGATAATGCACAATTTAATGAATAAAAAATGCATCTTGGATTGAACTAACAGCAAATTTGTTTTGTTCCAAATTTAATCGGTCCAAATTTTGTCGCGAACAAGCCTAAAGAGTCAAGCAAGAAATCGCAAGCCATGTAATACAGGAGAATAAGACTTTTAAACAATTTCAATTTTATTGCGCCGGACAAGAATGATGAAGTTCTAGAGAGAGTACGCAACCAGCATAAATTGGAATGTGCCAGCATTTATTATTTCGGGTTTCAAATAAGAGTTTAACAACACATCAAATAGAACACAAAATTCAGTCATGTTTATCTTTGAGTCTCACAGTATTAACGTGCATCAAGGATTACATCACTTGTAATATTCAATATTTTTAAGAGTGAACTTAATTGTGCAGTTGCAACTGAATCGATTCCAAGGCTTAGAGAAATTTTGCTAGCTTCTCAAATTTGTTTATAGAAGCTGCTTGAATGGATTTTTAATTATGTTACGTGAACCTTCAAGTGAATTCTAACATCTTAAAATGAAGATGCATACACATTACCAAAAAGGCATGTAAATGTCGGTGCTCTGACACAAACGAGCGGATTTTAGGACGTAAGAATCAGTCGAAAGAGACGAGAAAATCAGTTCAAACGAACACACATTTTGTAGGCTTGCGTATGTTTCTGTTTTGGGACACTTAATTTTGCACGAAATCTTTGTCTACGCTCCTTGGCGAAAATCGAAAATTTGAATTACGTCTCGTGTAAAATTAATAATTTCGAAGTGTTTAAAGGGTGTCCACGATGAAATTGCCACACTATGAAATTGCTCTAACTTTTTAACCGTTGGGTAGAATTTAATGAAAATTTGGGTGGATTTAGTTCATAGTGCATTATTTACATCCTGCAAGTTTTAAAGTCCTGTGATCAAAACTCGCGGAAATGGAGTCGAAAGAACAGCTCGTGCGTGATAAAATCTTGCGCATTCATCACGAGAACAAGGATCTCTCGCATCGTTCCATGGTTAAAACGTTGGGAATCGCGAATTCCACGGTGTCGCGAGTGATTAAGCGGTTCGAGGAACGGTTGACCACCGATCGGAAGCCCAGAAGTGAAGGAAAAAGTATTCCGTACAACACCAAAAATCACAACCGCGTAGTTGGGGCCTTCAACCGAAATCCGAACGCCTCCGTTCGGGATGTGGCTAAGAAGCTGCACCTAAGCCGAAGTTTTGTCCAGAAGGCCAAAACTAAGGCTGGGCTTCGAACGTTCAAGGTACAAAAGGCCCCTAATCGCGACGAGAAGCAGAACAAGTCCGCCAAAACCCGTGCCAGGAAGTTGTACCTCAACATGCTGACGAAAGTTGAATGCTGCATCATGGACGACGAAACATATGTGAAGGCCGACTTCAAACAGATCCCCGGCAACCTGTTTTTCACGGCCAAGGATAAGTTCAGCGTTCCGGAGCATGTCCGTACTCAGAAGATTTGCGAAGAAATTCCTGGTTTGGCAAGCCATCTGCACGTGCGGGAAGCGGAGTGCACCTTTCGTGACCCAGGACACGATGAACGGACAGGTGTACATAAAAGAGTGCCTCCAGAAGCGGCTGCTTCCTCTCCTGAAGGCCCACAACGTCCCAACAATCTTCTGGCCGGATTTGGCCTCATGCCACTACTCCAAGGACGTGCTGAAGTGGTATGCGGACAATAAGGTCAATTTCGTGCCGAAAATGTTCAACCCTCCCAACACTCCGGAGCTCCGCCCCATCGAGAAGTACTGGGCGATTATGAAGTAGCACCTTCTTAAACGACCTAAGGTAGTGAAGACAGTCGGGGAACTGAAGAAAGTATGGGTTTACATGCAAAAAACGGTTGATTCACAGGTTGTGCAGAATCTTATGGCCGGGGTTAAGGCCAAGGTGCGGGCATTTGCGTATGGACTGTAAATAAAATACGAGTAAAATGGTAAAATGAAGTTTAATAGTTATTTCTCAATCCCTGAAAATTTGATGGCAATCGGATGAAAACTCGAATTTTGCGAATCAATTTTGTGTGTGGCAATTTCATCGTGGACACCCTTTAGTCATAACCAATTCAAACTTTAGAACATCAAATAGAAAATGAGAATTCACACAAATGAAGACTATCCATGTTTTCCTAATTCCAAGCTCATCTTCGGTGGCTAAATCTGAGTATTGTCACTTTTCACAAGACTTAAAATGTAATCAGTACTAAGATATGTTCCTTTGACTACAAAAAAAAACAATCCGCTAATGTGTTCCCTGGTTAGAATTAATTTGGACTAGGGTTCGGTGGTAGATACCCCGTAACGCACCACGAAATGGTGGTCTACCAGCGTTACGGTTCAACCAAAATGGTTACTCCTTTACAGGTTTGGGATGCCACATAATAGCTTGGAGGATTTTCGTAGATAAATAAATAAATAAATAGTCTACATACGATACGACGGCACAGATTCAAAACGGCAATTCGGTCCAATCCAAGATTGTTAGTCATAGTCATAAAATGTATACCTCAACCATAATTTAAGTACATAAAAATCAAAATTTGGTAAACAAAGGTAATAGAGAAATCAATGGATCAAATATCGAAATCTCGGAAATGCAGCTAAGCACTAAGTAGAGATCCGCTAAGACGCTTGCTCCAGAAGCATAATAAGCCAAGAAGATGAAGATGTCTAAATCAAGTTTTTCAAAATGCACGTATTCCTATTCGGCCCACTCGACTTGTGTTAATATCGTCAAAAATAATTCTGCCATAAATTTAACAATTTTAAAGAACACCTTCAGAAGATCATCTAACAGCTATCGAAAAAGCAATAAATCTGTCACACTATAAATCGAAATCCACTCCAGCCTGGTATCGGCTAATTAAATTTACAGTCCCGTTATTCTAGATCCAGACAATTAGTAACATCCAATTTTCACCTGGACACGATCATTCGCTGACCGACCAACAAACCAATCAACCAGGAGAGTGCCCCCGCGAGCTGAAGATTATCACCGTCAACATTATTGTGCTTTTTTCTCTGTTTATCTTTTTTTTATCTCTCTCTGAACATGTGCATTCTCCAACGATCAGTCACCGACGAGCCGCGCAAAGCGGTCAAACGATCAGTGGTGTGGCAGGCAGCATCCATTCCAAAAGACCCCCAACCGGCGCGGAACAAGAAAAAGGAGTCCAGAAAATAAAAGCACCATCATCTGAAATGTACAGTTATAATTATAATACAGGTTTGCTTTCATCGTCGCCCATTGGCGTCCATCCGTCCGCCGCTTATCTGTTGCTCTTCTGCGACTTCGGAGTTGGCGGTCTTGTTGAAGCTTTTGTGAACTGGATTTAAGATATGTGTTAAACTTAAAGGTTCGACGCTGCAGAGTCGTGCTTTGGGGTAAGGGTGAACAATCTCTGGAGGATCATTTGCATTCTAAGCTAAGTTCACGCGGGCTGGTGGGTTGAACAGCACTCGACTTAAACGGTTCAAGTTCGATGATCAAAATAATCTTTAGTTATGCATTCAAATTGCTGCTCTTGGTAAGTCACGAGTTCCGAAGATGGAGATGATTCACTTCACAACCATTTGTTATGTTACTAATGGCTTTATAATTTTGGTTTGTTTATGCAACGGCTGGAAACCAATAAGCGTGATCGGTATGGCGTGGTACATTTCGCCATCTTTGCAAAAGCAGAACAGCAACCAGCTTTTCACAATCGGAAATTGGTACAATCTTGATTTCGGCTGCGATTGGAAGCAAATAATATACTTTTGGACCGACCAAGCGTTGTGCCCACGAAGTAGGAAAACGGGCAACACATTTATTCACTTCGATACGCATGGGTTCTTCGCGCTATGATACTGATTACTAACTGTAGTTGTCGTAATGCTTCGCTAGAGTTAATGAAATAGATGAGTGATTGTTTTACACAGGTCGGGATAAATCATGGGTTTTAAGATAGACGCAATACTTTCTCTGATAATGGAGATATGAATTTGCGTACTAATAGAAGACAACTCAGTTTTACCGATCTGAACATGATTTAAACTGTGGATCAGATGATTTCGTTGGCAGAGTTGTTCTGGAATAGGATAACTGTTCCACGGTCTTACCTTGCCGTTCAACTGCGCCATCTGTTCAATTTATCGCCATCACAAAATGCGCAATCGATGATGGTAGTGTTATTCGCAACGATATTGCACACTCGAAAATGTTTAACGTGTTTTGTCAGTTGGTATGTGGTGTAGTTACAAATAAATACCAAAGAAAAACAGAGAACGTTAATTTTATTTGAAGATTGCATTTATATCGTTACGCAGGGATGAAAGCGATGTTATGGCTTAAATTTTTGTTTTAACAACTGAACAAGCTAGTTTCATTTCGCAGGCCAAATTTGGTGAGATCATTCTGATTTTCAATATATTACCGAAAGCATGTTTTTTTTTTCAAAGAAAAAAACACTAAATACGTTCGTGGTTTGGAGACTTTAAGTGTCTGTGTATTTCAATATCATTATTTAAATTACATCGATCATGTTTACATGCGGGCTTGTTCTATATGAAAGTAACCTCGGAATAGGCGCGACTCTCCAAACATTCAGATATGGGTTGCTGGATATTCAAAAGAGCTACAGGTATACCTCGATTATATGTATATTTTTTTAAATGTACATATAATCGAATTGTCCATAAAATCGAAGCATATTTTATTTTATTTCTATTTTTAAGTAAGTCATAAAAAATAGTAAAAATTGTGGAAAACATTCACTGGTGGCTCTAGGGGGGGATCATAAAAAGGGAAGGGAGGTTAAGGTTTTTCACCCATTTTTGTTCAAGTAATTTACTTACTATAATTATCATCGAACAACTCATTTCAATAGAAGCTGTCCCCCTGATTCTGTGAGTCAGAAAGTGACCACGTTATTTCAATGATCACTTCACGTGACTACGACTTGCAGAATCAGGGAGTGTGATTCCTCCTGCCCCCTCTTTTTTTTTTGGAACGAGCCTACCAGAGTGTCCTGAACTGATGTATGTAAATGCTCCTTTAGAGAACAGAACATATGTATTGCTTTGCTTTTTATTATTTTTCATTTATCTGGGACTCTGGGAGTAAAATTAATGCTGAATAAAGGCCTTTTACAAAGTGACCGTGATCACGTGACGCAACGCATCGCATTTTATGTAAGGAATAAAAAAAAAAATGTCATGGCACGTGGTCTCGTTCACCCCTGGAGAACCATAATTTAATGGAAACTAGTTATTACATACTGGGTGGACATTTAAACCTTAAAAAACCAATGATGTTCAGAAATTTTTATTTTTATTTATTTATTAGAATTTTTATCAACGTTTAAATTTTAAGAGAAAAAAATGAATAAGATTTAGTTAATATTAAAAAATAAGGATTTTTGTGTGTATTAAAGAGGCAGCATTCATTAATTATGTCACGCAAATCTGGCCGAAAATTAACCCCCCCCCTCCCCCCATGTCACAAATTGTCACAATTTTTGTAACCCCCCCCCCCCCCCCCCAGGCAATTATGTCACGTTTTTGTTAACCCCCCCCCCCCCCTCCCCACTCAAAACTTTTTATTCAAATAGCCAATATTAGTCACAAAAAATCATTTTTATTTCATACAGAAACAAATTCAACTTTCCTCATATTATATCAAATTGCATTCTCAAATAATACCATTCAAAAATAGATTCAATCCTCAGTCCAAGGGTTTTGCAGATGTTGGTCAGCATTGATGACCGGGAAGATATCTGCGTCCGCTGAAGCACTCGTAATGGTTTCTGCCACATCAGTCAGATCAAGTTCTTCGTCATCTATCCATTCGCAATCGAAGTTGTCTTTGTTGGTTACAACCATACATTCCTGTTTACGTTTTGCCACAACTTTAAACGGACGCAATTTTCTCTGAAATTGAACGGATGTATGCTTGTGCATCTTTATGTGCTCGCGAAGCATGACTAAAGATGCAAAGTATAGGCCACAGCTGGAACACACTCGTTCGTTCAATGAGTTTTTAATTGAAGGACAGTAAAGATCATACGGAATCGTTCCATATCCGGACATCGATTTAGGTAGAATCTGTTGAGCTTGTAATGAGTTCAATACGAACATTGATGGGAAATGCTGTGGTTCGTCCTTCGATGACCCAATCAATCCTCGAGATGTTTGCGTCAGAGAGATTGGTGGAGGCAAAAATCCATTGCAGATAACGTGATCGATGCTACTTCGCAGTGGTGAGCAGCATTTCCTGTAAAAATATAAATTTATGCACATATAACAATTATTTGACCATCAAATGCATCTCAAAATTTTACCTATCTGTGCATTTCCGTATCTGGAGTAAATATTGGCTGGTTCGCACATGAGTTCCAAACCAGTGTTGGTCATAGTCACGAATTGACTTCGGATCTATTTCAGAAGCATCAGGATCGATATATTCAGCCAACGTCGGATGACCGTCGATGACCACATCATTCCAGACTTCTGCCAAAACTTCACCAGCGTACTGGAAATTTTGCTTCTCCAAAGCTGAATCAGTTGTACGCAATTGGGAATCCAGATGACTACCAAACTGGTCGTGTGGTATTATCAATCCAGAAAGCTCCTTACTCAAGGGTGACATACGTCGCTCCACTCTATTGAAAGCACTCCTTCCCGGAGCGTTCGTTGCAATGAACAGCGTGTCAAGGTTGTACTCTTTAAAATGGTGTATTGCTATCTGTATTACCTTGCGATATCTCGGATTTTCATCAGGTCCACCGTCGACGGTAAAGATTAGGACTGGTTTGACCAATCCATCAAACTTAAAAATACCATCAAACGATTCAAGAGTTAGAAGCCGCTTGATGTCTAACGCATGAGAAAACGCCGTTGACGAAGCGTGTTTGCCTGACCGAATTGCAATGTAAGTGGGGCCCGAAAAACCAACAGCCTCCGGTTTGCCAAGACCATTCGGTTTGATTTCGATTCCAGCGTACACGGACGGAATTAGTTTATGCTTATTTGCAACTATCCAATCGTGGTCAGGAAGCGTGATTTTGTACTCCACATGCATAAGCATGGGAGACTGCTTATTGGCAGCCGTTAGGCCTATCGCCACTCTCGCCTTATCATCCTGACTGATAAATCCTACTTCATTGGGCCCTAGCACAGATGCCAGTTCTTCCAATGATCTTATGGTCGCTGTACAGAATCGGCCATCGGGATGATCGTTGTGTTTTGCATTACTTGCGCGCATCATCATCACTGGTACATCTTTTCGTGACAGCATTTACCGTGATAGCATATTGCCTTGATGGGCATTGGCTCGTTTTGGGATTAACCGCAGATATGTTGCGAGGAAAATATACTCCTAATAATGAGTTAAGCCACTTTTCTTCAAAATGCGTACTTTTCGACTCATTAATGGGTACTTTCAAGTTAGCGTGTTAGGTATGGTAGGTGTCGGAGCCAAACACCGGATCCGTAGGGTACTTGAAGTAGCTTGCTAGCTCTCTTGCGACAGAACTCAAACGTGTCCTAACACGGTAGGAAAGGAAATAGGTGTCGCTCAAACTAGCAACTGTCGGGTAAAACGAGTGCTCTGTCTTGGCTCATGGGTGGAAAATTCAACTCTTCTTACCCTGAAAAGGCCGGGTTGGGTTCCAAGGCCGTTGACAGCAAACACTCTAGTCGTAGGGTGGACTGTATTCAACACTGTATAACACTGGGCTGTTGCACCGGATAATGGATCCAGAAGATATTGATAGAAAAACTACTGCTTCTATTCACTTATCCTTTATTGCTTTTTCCTTTTGATCTTAACACCTTAGAATTGATATAATGACTGAATGACTGCGCCACTGCGGTGCCGTTTTTATATTGTGCCGCTACTGCTAGAAGTTCCAGAACATGGAAAGTTCCAGAACAATGGAAAGTTCCAGAACATGGAAAGTTCCAGAACGATGGAAAGGTCCAGAACATGGAAAGTTCCAGAACGATGGAAAGTTCCAAAACAATGGAAAGTTCCAGAACATGGAAAGTTCCAGAACGATGGAAAGTTGCAGAACAGGGCGTGGCATAGTTAATGCGAGCGGTGTGTGAGTGCTGCATGATTACTGCTGTTGCTGTTCGTTTACGAAGGGGCGTGAACAGTAGGGATAGTAGTAGTAGGCGATATTGCATAAGAATATCATTTTGTTTTTGTTTTTTTTTTCAAAAATGTGATGTCACGATTCAGCTTACCCCCCCTCCCTCGTTTGTCACAAAATGTCACGGTTTTCTGAACCCCCCCCCCCCCCTAAAAGCGTGACATAATTAATGAATGCTGCCTTCACAAGGCATAAAATGTAATAAAGACTAATATATGTTCCTTTGACTACAAAAACAAATATGTTCCCTAGTTTGAATTAATTCAGACTAGGGTTCGGTGGTAGATCTGATACCCCGTAACGCACCACGAAAAGGTGATCTACCAGCGTTACGGGTCAGGAACAATAGTTACAATAAACTTTCTCAGAAAAAAAGCTAGCCTCAAAATGACTGACGATTATCAATCATGGTGAGAGATAATACGATCAAACTATTTGAATGAAGAATACACATAAATATACATTGACATATTTTATTTCAATATCACGATCAGATTCATCTAAAAACTCGTAAACTGCCATGCATTAGACAAAACGAGAAATATTTTTTCTGCACTTCATAGTTCATTCTGCATAGTAAACTGAAAGAGATTTTAGTTCTGGTTCATAACGACTGAAAGAAGGTCCTTTGATGCGCACCAAAAACTCGAGCCAACCGTCACAATCCCGGTACACGTTGGCCCAAAAAAAGATTGTTAGCTTGGTTCTCTCCTCATAACAAAAGTATATTTTTGAGAGTGGATTATTCATTTTAAGAAAATTCCAAATTTTGAGCTCTAACACTACGTCAACAGTTCATAGTTGCCATGGAAACATTTTGCTATTTGGAATGAAGTAGACTTTTGAATGATCGAAAATGTTCTTGCTAAGAGTGCCATGCTTTTGCAAACCATGATTCTTCAATTCAATTCAATCTTTCTCGAAATGGCAAGTGTTGAAGCAGGTTCAAGTTCCGGTGAGCCAGGTCAGGTTCAGATTTTACAATCTTATAAAGGAACAGATATGCTAGCCGTTGGAGGATATTTGTATTATCTGAATCAGAGTGAGGTAAATAATAAATGTCCAGTTGGTTATTTCACAAAACAATTACCTGAATCAATTACTATTTTTCCAATTCATAGCATGCAATATTCTGGGAGTGTCGATCACGTCGCCATCAGAAAAGTAGCTCCGGTTGTGCTTCGAGAGCGAAAACCATCTTGATCGACGGACAGCATAAGCTGACAAGCAATTCGGGCAACAACATTAGGCAGCTTCAGTTTTTTTAAAAAAAAGATATTCCTCCGCACGCTACAAAAAAAAAAAAGAGAGGCGGCGGCAATATTGCGAAAAAAAAACATGTGTATATATCATCTAAATATATTCTTTTTTTTTTTTTTTTTTTTTTTTTTTATTAGGTGCGCAACTAAGTTCCCGCTGTTTAGCAATAGATGGCGCCAGTAGTAAGTGCTGGTCGATTGTTGTACATCTCAAGCGTCATAAACCAAGCTCAGACATATGGTAAACAAACCGCTTTGTCAAATCAGTGATTTTGGTTTAGTTATAACACTAAACCAAAATCACTGATTTGGCAAAGCGGTATTTTGGTTGTTTGAAGATGTCTGATTTTGTGCCAAATAATCGTCATTTGCGGGAAGTGTTGATTTTCTTCTTTCATTCGAAGAAAACGGCGGTTGAAGCACATCGAGAGCTCCAAAAAGTTTACGGTGATGCTGCTCTGAGTGAAACAACGTGTCGTGATTGGTTTCGTCGCTTCAAAAACGGTGATTTCAGTGTTGATGATCGTCCACGTGAAGGAAGGCCAAAACACTTCGAAGACTCTGAATTGGAGGCATTGCTCGATGAGGATCCGTGTCAAACGCAAGAAGAGCTTGGTTCAGGATTAGGAGTTTCCCGCCAAGCCGTTTCTAAGCGATTGCATGCTTCGGGAATGATTCAAAAGCAAGGAACTTGGGTTCCTTACGATTTGAAGCCAAGAGATGTTGAGCGTCGCTTTTTCGTCTGTGAACAACTACTTCAGCGGCAAAAAAGAAAGAGTTTTCTACATCGCATTGTGACGAGTGACGAAAAATGGATTCATTACAGTAACCCAAAACGGAAACATTCATAGGGACATGCTTCAACATCGTCACCTAGGCCGAATATTCACGCTGCGAAGGTTATGCTGTGTGTTTGGTGGGACCAAGTTGGTGTTACTTATTATGAGCTGTTGAAACAAAACGAAACCATTACCGGGGAACGGTATCGAACTCAATTGATGCGATTGAGCCGAGCACTGCACGAAAAACGGCCACAATACGAGCACAGACACGAAAAAGTGATTCTTCAGCATGACAACACTCAACCTCAGGTTGCGAAACCCGTGAAAACCTACTTGGAAACGCTCAAATGGGGAGTCCTACCCCACCCGCCATATTCTCCTGATATTACACCGTCCGATTATTACTTGTTCCGTTCGATGGCACATGGTCTCACTGGTCAGCAATTCCACTCAAAATGGCTTGATTCTTGGATAGCATCAAAAGACGAACAGTTCTATCGAAATGATATTCACGTTCTACCAGAAAGATGGGAAAAAGTCGTAGCTAGTGATGGGCAATACTTTGAATAATTCGTTTGTAACGTTTGTTTTCAAAATAAAGTTCCTTTTTCACCAAAAAAACAGCGAGAACTTAGTTGCGCACCTAATATAAAATTTACAGACCGTTTTAAACGAATATCCGGTCGAAGTTCAAACGAGGAGGAGTGAGGAAGAGGGGGGGGGGGGGGTGGGGGAGGGAGGGTTTTAAAGGGAAAATAGTGGTGGGTTTTTTTTGTTGGGGGTTGTTGGGGGCGAAAAAAAAGGCGTCCCGTTTGGTGAAAAAAAGGACCTTTTTTGTGGTCGAGGGGGGGGAGTGGTGAGTTATTGGGGGTTCTTTGTTCGTGGTTGGTGGTTTTTGGCGGCGCGCGGGTGTCGGTGCTGTTTTATTTCTTTAAACAATCGTTAAGGGGGGGTGGTGGGGTGTGTTTTTCTTTTTTTTTTTTTTTTATGTGTGAATTTATAAATGTATGGTGAGGGTAAAGGTTTTTGGAGGGTTTGAGGTGGGGGGGGGGGGGGAGGAGGGGGTGGAATATAAAACGAAAAAACTTTGTAGAAATCGGTGAGACAAAACACACTGGATGTTTTTTTCATTTCACCAGCAATCTCTTCAAGTTCATTCAGCAGCATGGCCTACTTAAAGATTTTGGTAAGAGTCTGCAAACTTACAAAACATTTAAAGAAGTTCAAGCTTTGACACATGAGAAAATGTCTGAAGCTTACGAAACTATAAAACTTCAGTCGCCAACTGAAATGAAGGAATTCATGGAATATTTTGAAGACACATACTTATATGGGCGTCAAAAGCGATCAAGAAGATGCAAAAAAGTTGCACGTCTAAACCCACTTTTTGGACCAGAGCTGTGGTCCGTTCAGAGAAATGTTTTGAACAGAAAACCACGCACAATCAATCAGATCGAAAATTGGCATAGCTGCTGTGCAAAGCTGGTAGGTGCATCACATGTCGGTGTTTTCCAACTGCTTTCAGAGGTAAAGCAGGAATATAAGTACACCAATGCACTGGTGACTTTAATATTAGCTGCTAATTCCGACAGAAATCGAAAAATCGCTGAAATTATTAGAGATAAAAAAATATTCTAAGCTATTATAAATTTCGAACGCTATAATCTGAATGATTTTGTAAAGGCGATTGCTGCTAACTTGGGATCTGATGGAAAATGAGGATATGATTTGAGTTCGTCTGTTTCTATTTTTATTTCTATTTTTAACCATATAAGACACCTGAATTATTAAAAGAGATTGAATTTAAATAGTTAACCAAATATTACATTGTTTTAATTTCTAAAGTTCCTGGAAGAATGGGTTGAGGAGAAACAAAAAGTCAGTCCTCCAGCACGAAAACTTGTAAAGTATCTTCTCCCCAAATCTGTATTCGGCCAAACGCCGATTCGGCCAAACGTCCATTCAACCAAACTTCCATTCAGCCAAACGTTCATTCGGTCAAACGTCCATTCGGCCAAACGTATTTATGCCAAACGTCCATTCGGTCAAACGTTTGTATGCCAAACGTCTTTAGGCCAAACGGGGTATCATCGATCATAACGTCCAATGCGTTTAGCGCCAATTCATCAGAAATTGTTGAAAGTCACCCTCGGCTCCCACTAGACCAGAAATATTCATGCTGTCATCTTCGGGTGGACTGGAATTCATTGTATTGTACGTCATTTCATCGTCTGCTGTAGGGTTGAGTACCTTTTCTACTATTTCCGAATCTTTCAGGAATTCAAGTTCAGCATTCTCCTCGTCGATGATACCCGAGTGTGTGATTTTGTCGGAAATCTCGGTTATTAGCTTTTTGATAATTGATAGCGACAGGTCATCTTCGTCTTCTACTTCTTCCGGATTAAACAGCAGATACCAAGATTTCCTAATGGACATCTGCGGAACTTTATCCCATGATTCCGCAATCCAAAATATCGCATCCTCCAAAGCTTATTTTCTTAATGATGCCATGGAACTCACCCGATCTTTCAAGAACCTTCCTCTTATTTGTCGGTAACGTGTCTTGATCATTTGGATCACATTTTGGTTCAGAGGTTGTATAACTGCTGTGGTGTTTGGAGGCAGAAACGTTGTCCATATGGCACAGCTATTGATCTTCAGCTCCTCTACATTAAAGTGAGCAGAGCGGTATTCCAAAACCAAGACTGCTTGGATAGAGAGACCTGATTCCTTCAAAAAATTTCGTACTTGTTGTACAAAATGCTCAAAAAACCAAGTTTTGAACAATGTATGGGTCATCCAAGCCTTTTTGGATGCTTTGTAATGAATCGACAGCACTTTCAAATTTTTCAATGGTTGTGGTTTTAAAAACTTTCCAATGGTCATCATTGGCAGTTCATAAGATCCGTCTTCTATGTTCGAGCATAGCATGAAAATCAAACGTTCTTTATTGACCTTCTTTCCCGGTGCGGTAATGGAATCCTTGTAAACTTAGGTATTGGTGGGAGTGGTCTAACACTACGTCAACAGTTCATAGTTGCCATGGAAACATTTTGCTATTTGGAATGAAGTAGACTTTTGAATGATCGAAAATGTTCTTGCTAAGAGTGCCATGCTTTTGCAAACCATGATTCTTCAATTCAATTCAATCTTTCTCGAAATGGCAAGTGTTGAAGCAGGTTCAAGTTCCGGTGAGCCAGGTCAGGTTCAGATTTTACAATCTTATAAAGGAACAGATATGCTAGCCGTTGGAGGATATTTGTATTATCTGAATCAGAGTGAGGTAAATAATAAATGTCCAGTTGGTTATTTCACAAAACAATTACCTGAATCAATTACTATTTTTCCAATTCATAGCATGCAATATTCTGGGAGTGTCGATCACGTCGCCATCAGAAAAGTAGCTCCGGTTGTGCTTCGAGAGCGAAAACCATCTTGATCGACGGACAGCATAAGCTGACAAGCAATTCGGAGCACAATCATGAGCCAGATCCAGTTTTTCAAAAAACATGGAATTCCGTACGCAGCTTACAAGAAAATCAGAGTCGGGATGCAGCAATGTTGCGAAAACAATTCAGGTACATATGTCAACTAAATATCCGCTTAGTTCTTTGATCTTCTTTATTTTTATTAGGTGCGCAACTAAGTTCCCGCTGTTTAGCAATAGATGGCGCCAGTAGTAAGTGCTGGTCGATTGTTGTACATCTCAAGCGTCATAAACCAAGCTCAGACATATGGTAAACAAACCGCTTTGTCAAATCAGTGATTTTGGTTTAGTTATAACACTAAACCAAAATCACTGATTTGGCAAAGCGGTATTTTGGTTGTTTGAAGATGTCTGATTTTGTGCCAAATAATCGTCATTTGCGGGAAGTGTTGATTTTCTTCTTTCATTCGAAGAAAACGGCGGTTGAAGCACATCGAGAGCTCCAAAAAGTTTACGGTGATGCTGCTCTGAGTGAAACAACGTGTCGTGATTGGTTTCGTCGCTTCAAAAACGGTGATTTCAGTGTTGATGATCGTCCACGTGAAGGAAGGCCAAAACACTTCGAAGACTCTGAATTGGAGGCATTGCTCGATGAGGATCCGTGTCAAACGCAAGAAGAGCTTGGTTCAGGATTAGGAGTTTCCCGCCAAGCCGTTTCTAAGCGATTGCATGCTTCGGGAATGATTCAAAAGCAAGGAACTTGGGTTCCTTACGATTTGAAGCCAAGAGATGTTGAGCGTCGCTTTTTCGTCTGTGAACAACTACTTCAGCGGCAAAAAAGAAAGAGTTTTCTACATCGCATTGTGACGAGTGACGAAAAATGGATTCATTACAGTAACCCAAAACGGAAACATTCATAGGGACATGCTTCAACATCGTCACCTAGGCCGAATATTCACGCTGCGAAGGTTATGCTGTGTGTTTGGTGGGACCAAGTTGGTGTTACTTATTATGAGCTGTTGAAACAAAACGAAACCATTACCGGGGAACGGTATCGAACTCAATTGATGCGATTGAGCCGAGCACTGCACGAAAAACGGCCACAATACGAGCACAGACACGAAAAAGTGATTCTTCAGCATGACAACACTCAACCTCAGGTTGCGAAACCCGTGAAAACCTACTTGGAAACGCTCAAATGGGGAGTCCTACCCCACCCGCCATATTCTCCTGATATTACACCGTCCGATTATTACTTGTTCCGTTCGATGGCACATGGTCTCACTGGTCAGCAATTCCACCCTCAAAATGGCTTGATTCTTGGATAGCATCAAAAGACGAACAGTTCTATCGAAATGATATTCACGTTCTACCAGAAAGATGGGAAAAAGTCGTAGCTAGTGATGGGCAATACTTTGAATAATTCGTTTGTAACGTTTGTTTTCAAAATAAAGTTCCTTTTTCACCAAAAAAACAGCGAGAACTTAGTTGCGCACCTAATATAAAATTTAAGACCGTTTTAAACGAAACGGGAAGTTAAGAAGGGGGGGGGGGGGGGGGGGGGGGTAAGGAAGGGGGGTTTTTGTTGGGTGTGGGGGGGGGGGTTTTTGGGGGGGGGGGTTGGGTTGGGTTGGGGGGTTTGGGGGTAAAGGGGGGGGGTTGGGTTTGTGTTTTTTGTGTGTGGGGTTGGGGGGGGGGTGGGGGGGGGGGGGGAATATTTTGAAAAAAAACGCTCATCGACGCTCAGCAGGCTGAATTCGGTGAGACAAAACACACTGGATGTTTTTTTCATTTCACCAGCAATCTCTTCAAGTTCATTCAGCAGCATGGCCTACTTAAAGATTTTGGTAAGAGTCTGCAAACTTACAAAACATTTAAAGAAGTTCAAGCTTTGACACATGAGAAAATGTCTGAAGCTTACGAAACTATAAAACTTCAGTCGCCAACTGAAATGAAGGAATTCATGGAATATTTTGAAGACACATACTTATATGGGCGTCAAAAGCGATCAAGAAGATGCAAAAAAGTTGCACGTCTAAACCCACTTTTTGGACCAGAGCTGTGGTCCGTTCAGAGAAATGTTTTGAACAGAAAACCACGCACAATCAATCAGATCGAAAATTGGCATAGCTGCTGTGCAAAGCTGGTAGGTGCATCACATGTCGGTGTTTTCCAACTGCTTTCAGAGGTAAAGCAGGAATATAAGTACACCAATGCACTGGTGACTTTAATATTAGCTGCTAATTCCGACAGAAATCGAAAAATCGCTGAAATTATTAGAGATAAAAAAATATTCTAAGCTATTATAAATTTCGAACGCTATAATCTGAATGATTTTGTAAAGGCGATTGCTGCTAACTTGGGATCTGATGGAAAATGAGGATATGATTTGAGTTCGTCTGTTTCTATTTTTATTTCTATTTTTAACCATATAAGACACCTGAATTATTAAAAGAGATTGAATTTAAATAGTTAACCAAATATTACATTGTTTTAATTTCTAAAGTTCCTGGAAGAATGGGTTGAGGAGAAACAAAAAGTCAGTCCTCCAGCACGAAAACTTGTAAAGTATCTTCTCCCCAAATCTGTATTCGGCCAAACGCCGATTCGGCCAAACGTCCATTCAACCAAACTTCCATTCAGCCAAACGTTCATTCGGTCAAACGTCCATTCGGCCAAACGTATTTATGCCAAACGTCCATTCGGTCAAACGTTTGTATGCCAAACGTCTTTAGGCCAAACGGGGTATCATCGATCATAACGTCCAATGCGTTTAGCGCCAATTCATCAGAAATTGTTGAAAGTCACCCTCGGCTCCCACTAGACCAGAAATATTCATGCTGTCATCTTCGGGTGGACTGGAATTCATTGTATTGTACGTCATTTCATCGTCTGCTGTAGGGTTGAGTACCTTTTCTACTATTTCCGAATCTTTCAGGAATTCAAGTTCAGCATTCTCCTCGTCGATGATACCCGAGTGTGTGATTTTGTCGGAAATCTCGGTTATTAGCTTTTTGATAATTGATAGCGACAGGTCATCTTCGTCTTCTACTTCTTCCGGATTAAACAGCAGATACCAAGATTTCCTAATGGACATCTGCGGAACTTTATCCCATGATTCCGCAATCCAAAATATCGCATCCTCCAAAGCTTATTTTCTTAATGATGCCATGGAACTCACCCGATCTTTCAAGAACCTTCCTCTTATTTGTCGGTAACGTGTCTTGATCATTTGGATCACATTTTGGTTCAGAGGTTGTATAACTGCTGTGGTGTTTGGAGGCAGAAACGTTGTCCATATGGCACAGCTATTGATCTTCAGCTCCTCTACATTAAAGTGAGCAGAGCGGTATTCCAAAACCAAGACTGCTTGGATAGAGAGACCTGATTCCTTCAAAAAATTTCGTACTTGTTGTACAAAATGCTCAAAAAACCAAGTTTTGAACAATGTATGGGTCATCCAAGCCTTTTTGGATGCTTTGTAATGAATCGACAGCACTTTCAAATTTTTCAATGGTTGTGGTTTTAAAAACTTTCCAATGGTCATCATTGGCAGTTCATAAGATCCGTCTTCTATGTTCGAGCATAGCATGAAAATCAAACGTTCTTTATTGACCTTCTTTCCCGGTGCGGTTATAGAATCCTAGTTAACGTAGGTATTGGTGGCAGTGGTTTTTTTTTTTGTAAAGACCGCTTTCCTCCGCAAAATTTGGCTCGGTTCCAAATTTTTGAAACGCATTTCTGCCGAAAACTGGTTGACGTACTTATCTATAATAGCAATGTCACTCGACAATTTCTCGCCCGTAATTTTGAGAACACGAATATCATATCTTCTAATAAATTTATCGATATAACCTCGACTTCCAAAACTACCCTCACCAACCAAATCGTTGAAAAACATTGCTGCACACTACAAAAATGTCATGTAAATTTCTGTCTCTTGAGACCGACACATGCAAGCGTCCTTTAACACATAAGAAGGAGTTGAAAGAGATGAGAAAATAAAGTCAATCAAACACATCTTTTGTCGAATTGCGTATGTGTCAGTATCAGGAGACATAATTTTACACGAAAGTTTTCTTCACGTTCCCCGACTTTTTACAAACATGAATTACGTCTCGTGTAAAATGGTATCATCTAATTTATACGTATCATTATCAGTGCTGTATAAAGTAATTTCGTGCAATTGGATAAATTTACCGATAACTTGGTTGAACAGCTGAATTTATGAATATTTATGGTGTATGATGAAATCGCAGCTCTTGGCAAATTCTACAACTTTGTCTAACAGTGCATCGCCCTAGCTGGTATATATAAAGTGTTATATTCACTGTCCTATTCAAATGATATTCAATGATGAATATTATTTGAATATTAAGATATTACGCTCTGGGGGTGACCCCGGCGTAGTGGTTAACATCCACACCTCTCACGCCAAAGTCACGAGTTTGAATCTCACCCCCGGACAAGTTACGAAAATACCCAAAAGGTATTTGAGTGACTACGATGGGAGAAGAACCAGCCCAGGGCTGAACATCTCGATAATCAAGGAACTAAAAAAATATTACGCTCTCACGTCTTAGGTTCTGAAGTTAGAACAATACTTTGTTTACCAAATATATGAAAATAATCGAGCACACAAATTTTGTGCACAAGTGCTATTGTGAAAATCAGCTTCTGGAACGAGTTGTAGTCAAATGTAGCGCATTGGGTCGAAATGACTATTTACAGCACTGATCATTACACATATGGTTGGTTAAAATGTTAATAAAATAGTTCTATAATTTTGCAATGGACCCGTCCCTTCTTATAAATTTTGCTCCATACTGCACTTTCGTGATCTTTATCTTTCTGGGCCATGCTATTCAAGGCTAGTATACGCGGGACGAACCGAAATGATTTCATAGGGGTCGAATGGCCAGTTTTCAGTGGCCCAAAATTTTATCCTTGTATTGGGTGTAACCGGTAACTGTAACTGGTATTGGGTGTAACCGGTAACAGTCCGATTAGCCGGTCTTGCATGACTCTGTCTCTAATACCATAAGCGGACTGTGGCGGGTGGACAGTTCCGAACCACCAGCTGAGAGCTCGTGTCAAAAACTGAAATCAGTTCGGTCCATCTCGTGTGCTATATAGGGAACGTCCATTAATTACGTCACGCAAAAATTGACTTTTTGTAACCCCCCCCCCCCCCTTGTCACGTTTTTTGTATGGACCTTCACATTTTTTTGTATGGATCGTCACGTTTTCTCGAACCCCCCCCTCCCCCCCACTGCGTGACATAATTAATGGACCTTCCCATACTAGCGTTGATAGCATAGCCCTGAATGAAGAGAGGCACGAAAATAGACTATTGCACAGAAAAAGCTAACCTTACTTTTCACCATGAGAGTGTAAAAGATAGAAACAGCCATCGCGCTCTCCATCCTTTTTTCTCACACACGAATTTCTGAACACAAGGGCACCAGTACCTGGCAAATCTGAGGAGTGACGTCCCTGTGATTTGGGCCATACAGTACAAAGCAAAATTCTAAAGAGGGGACGGGCCTTAGCTATAGAATCAGACCCGGCAACAAGTCAAAATAATTTTGCAGCTGAGGAGTGTGGCTATTTCTGTATTCATCATGGAATGAACCTAAATGAAATAAAAAGAAGAAGACAATTCGAACCATTTGTTACCCGTTTATGAGGACCCGGATAGGGAAAAACATATTTTCAACCTGTTCATACGGAGATTTGTATGGGAGCAAAAGTACACGGGTAAAAATCCACACATATTTAATGACAAAAATCCATGTAAAATTCCACATAATATTCATTTGTTCACACATAAACACATAAACCCTTGAGAAACACATATGAAATTTATGTGGCAAATAAAAAGTATGTGTGGCCACACATAGTGGTTATGTGTACATATAGGAAGCATGTGTGGTTTTTGTTTCAGTTTTTTATTTTTTTTTTTTGAAAAAGTGATCATAGTGGTTATGTGTACATATAGGAAGCATGTGTGGTTTTTGTTTCAGTTTTTTATTTTTTTTTTGAAAAAGTGATCAAGTGAAGTGTTAATTTAAATTTTCCTAGGCTTTCAACTTTCAATCATTTGTTGATCTAATTGCAAAAATTCATGTGTGGGACACATAGATATTATCATTACTTTTTTATCAGTGTACGTCATTTTTAAGTAAAAAATTGAACTACTTATACTAGTAGCACTTAATTGTAATTTTAATGCAAAAGTAAGTTTTTCTGATCAAATGGTATGAAATGGTATGAGTGAATTCATTGTGTTCAGTTGAACGAGAGTTATTAGCGTTCAAAAACCTTTCATTTTAGCGTAACGCTCTCATTTTTCAATTTTTTTTAAATGACACCCGATACAGAAAAGAGGAACGTAGTCCTACGTTAAAATGTGGCTTAATAGAATGGCTCTTTATTTGAAAGATAATCAAATTACAGTTAAATAATCAAATTATCATATGATTATATTCAGTGAAATGCTTTGATGAAAAAAATATACAGAACAAGATATTTGTAAATCGGTTACCGAGAATAGTCAACATTGCCAAAGCCAGCCTTTCCCCTACCATCTAATTATTTGAAATAGAGCAAAACCCGAAAAATATTTTATATTGTCTTAGATTTGCCATTAAATGTATTGAAACCATACAATAGAATCTATAGTATGTACAATTAATAGTTTTGTTCACGACGATAAGATTACAATAGGAGTTATTGTTTCCACTATAGAATCTAATGTAAATTGAGCCATCGACAATAGAAAAAGGGGCTTGTTACTCGTCACTTAGAAAATATTTTTTGGGTTTTTTTCGGAAATGTTATTTTATAATTGAGGATCTTTTCTGTTCACCTTGCCCACGACCGTTCTCGATGATACCATCATCATCGATCATCATGGTCATCACTAACCAGTACACCCTAGCTCACTTGATCGCCTTCCAGTGCACTCATTGGACTCTCCGGCCACATCCTCCACTCAACTGGCAGCGCTCTGAGCAAGCATTTAAAATGTATGTTAATCGGCGAAGGCGTACAACGACGACAACAACAACAGAAGAAAGTTATAACGGTGTTTAAACCCAGATATTGTCGTGTGCTTTTTGGAAGATTTGCTTTTTATTTTCATTTATTTTTCCATTCTACCATGGTTTGACGTAAATTTATTTACTTGGTCTTCCCCTCTCTCTCTCTCTCTTCCGGTCGTCGTTGCGGCTTCTTCGGTCATTGCATGCCGCGATGTCGTGATTCGTTCTTCTTATGCTGCTGGTGGTGGTCATTGAGCGTATGTAGTCGTTTTGAGATTGATTGATTTGATCTCAGAACTGTGCCTGCTGGCGAACGTTGACCCTCGAAGTGATACTGTTCGAATGAATGTTTGCAGAAACGAATGACTAAAAGTAGGTTAAGCCAAATTAGCTTCTGCTGCAAATTTGTTCTTCGAAAAAGGTAATGCTCTCCGTTTATTGAAAAAATATTTTTCCTGAATAATTAACACCCGGGTGCCATGTACCGATCACTTCTCATTTCCTAAACTCAATTTGGAAATTTCCTCGCGAGCCAAGAAATAGTTCAAACACCGATGGAACCAAACGCCAAAGATCCATTTCAACACCGTCTGTTTGAATTTCCCCCAAACGAGAACTCAATTATCATCGATTCGCATTCTTCCCCTCGCCCGGTGTTACAGTAGGTCAAACCCGACCTAGTTTAACTTGAACCACCCAGAAACGCATATTTCGAATTGCTGTGTCTTCCTGCCATTAGTTCCGTTCATGCTAAATGTGTAAAGAGCTCTCTCCATTCGTTTACAAGTCTCTTTTATATGCAAACGAGCCCCACCAAGCAACTCCTATGTAGTTCCCCACATCTCTTGGATTATGGGCAACCAACAAGTACCATCATCATTAAATCCCCCGCGATTAAACGGTCGATTGCGGCCTTTGCAATAAAAAATCGAATTCCTCTCCTCGGCATTGCTCGCTTCAGCCGGTTTCAATTTCACTTGCCCCAATCCGCAGGTGCGAACGAAGATAGGCCTCGATGTGTTTACCGACTACCGGCCCGCGCCAACCCAAGCCAAATCGTATCATACCACTATTTACGGTTAGTCAAGCGAATTAACCAAGCGGAGGAAAAATCGAATAAAACATTGAAATCGCTGGAAATCCCCGCGTGCCTCCAGTCCGCTTCCACGCCGTCGCGATTCGTTTCGATGGGGGTAGAAACGAAGCGACTCGCGAAGATCGCCGCCAAGCTCTGATATGCAGAAGAATAGCCCTGGTATTGAATTGTAGAAACGGTGGACTACGGACTTGAACACCATATTTGTATCGCAATAGGCCGATTCGAGAACAATCGCTCCCTCGAAGATGAAGATGGTCTTGTTTAATTTGGAAATTCTTCTTTGCACAATGTTCATAGGTGTTTCGAAGAACTTAGATCTTTTTATCTGATATCCAATGTTGTGCCTAGATTTTCTTTATAATGGATGTTGGTTATGATTAGTTCCTTAAATTGCTATAACGGCAAATTGATAGTAAATTAAATAAGTTGCTTTTCTCAAAACCTCTTCAGAACCGTTAGATTAGAAGAGAATCTACTTTGAAAATAGTGTCGAAATCCAACACTTTAGGGTGTGTTCGCGGAAAATGACACACATAAAAATGTTCACCAAAATCAGATTCTTGAAACTTGTAGAAAATGATGATCAACTAATAAGCTATGATTTGTATGATGATCTCGCACCTTTCTCTTGACTCCATCCATTAAGTTTTGTACAACGGCTTTTGCCATCTGCTTGGTCAATTTCATTCAGACTTCCATGAATTCTAGCTCATTTTTTTTATTATTTTGGGATTTTTACGAAGTGCTATTTTCATAGTAACCCTAAATTTTTCAATCGTGAAGTTCTGGTGAACACCGAGGATTCATATCTTTTGGAACACATAGCATATTATTGGCCTTGTACCAGTTCAATACGTTTCTAGTTTAGTGGCATGAAGCAAGATCGGGCCAAAATAGAGTAGAACACTTGTGATTCTTCAGGAATGGCTGCACGGAAAATAAATCCGTGCCCAGATCCGTTAACTGCAGTCATGAATTCGAGAACAAGCAAAAATACACCGTGAACTGAATCACGTAATCATGAACTAAATAGTGTTTAAAGGGAAAAATCCTGAAAACGTGAACTAGTTCACGATCCGTTTTCGTTTTCGGGAACGCTTGTGTAGAGTCGCTTTTGGAGCCACTGCTTATTTCACCATTTATAGTTCGAGAAGGTTCCTAAAGGTTTCACACCAAGGTTTCGAGCCGCATATCGAGATGTGCGGAAGCAGCGAACCCTTTAACGGATGAGTGTGAGGTGATCAAACAATGCAGGTAGTGCTTTGATGAACATCTGAATGGCGCAGATGATTAAGCAGCATAAACAGAGAACAACTCAGTTGCAGCAAACGAGGAGGGAGTACCAGCTCCAACTATGGATGACGTTAAGGAGGCTAAAGAACAATAAAGCGGCTGGCAAAGATGGTCTCGCTCCGGAACTCATGAATGTTTGGAACTGTCACTGTCACTGTCACTGCATGTTTGGAACTGGAAAACTGATAAGATTGATGCACCGAGTGATTGTCAAGATTTGGGATAACGAAAAACTACCAGAAGAATGAAAGGATGGAGTGATTTGTCCAATCTATGAGAAGCGCGACAAATTGGATAGTACAGTGAGAACTACAGAGCGATCACAGTCACTCATAGCGCTTACAAAATCCTTTCTCAAATACTGTTTTGTCAACTATCGCCAGGCAGGATTCACGGACAGCCTATCAACAACCGACTAAATCTTTAAGTTCCGACGAACCCTCCAAAATTTTCGTAAGTTTCAGGTCCCAATCCATTCATCTATTCAATGACTTCAAAGCCTCATATGATTCGATAGATCGAACGGAGCTGTGAAAAATCATGCACGAAAACGGCTTCCCAGGGAAGCTTGCGAGTGTAACTAACTCAGGCTACGAAGAATGTAGTGAAGTGTAGTGTTCAAAAATCAGGCGCACTGTCGGAAGCATTCGAGTGCAGGAGAGAATTAAGACAAGGCGATGGTCTTTCACCGAGTTACACATCTTTACACTGAAAATTTATTTTCGTAAATTAACTTTTGTAAGTTAGCTTTCACTCGTTTCGTATACATGGATTTTGTACATAGAACAAATGTCTCGTAATTTGTATGAAACAATCATATTGCTTGTCATCCAACAAATTGCTATCATTACACCTTTTTTGTACAATGCACAAAATGAATTTCGGGAAGATCTGCCAATCGCTGCTTCTCTTCAATCGTACTCATAAATGTTGGTGGTCCTGCTGGGATGGGCAGGAATCATTAATTTATCCCAATATAGAAATTAAAGCGCTGTCGAGAGTTAGAACCTCATGCACATTAATCAAGTAACTTCTCAAGAGTCAACATGGTTTAGTGAGATCAATCACGGATTCAATAACAGCTCTCCCTAAAAATACAGGATCGAACCCCATGTCAGAAATATTTAAAAAAAAACGCTGATCAACTCCTCGTGGTTGCGCTTCTTTTTTTCAATTACATTTTGAGCCGATAAAGTAGATCTATCAGTCGTTCATGCAACCACCAGAGAGACGTTTCTTTTTTATTGGTAACAAATTACTCGTAGCTCTTTGTATTGTTTTCGTACAATGAACGAAAGTTCTTTCTATGTCAACAAATGCTTAGTGCTTTTGACAGTAGCACGTGTGGCATTAAATACGAAGGTAGGTTCTTAAAATTACAAATCAGTTTCGTAGCAAAAGCAACGAATAGATTTGTTAGTCGTCCCTTCGATTTCGTAATATAAACGAAAATAAATTTTCAGTGTAGGAGTGTAGGATGTTGAGTAAGCTTCTATAAAACCAAATCTAGTAATATAAAAGTATTTTCAACCGTTATAAAACTTGTGTGCTGCTTGGGTCTTGTTTGTTGCCCAACATTACGTTGGAAGCTGTTGTACGGAGAGCGGGTCTAAAGATGCGGGGCATGAATTTCAATGAATCCGGTCAGCTCGTATGCTTCGCGGATGATATGGATATTGCAGGCTGAATATTAGAACAACAGTGGCAGCACAAATTGGGCTACTGGTGAACGCGTCCAAAACAAAGTACATGTTGGCAGGTAGCTCCGAGTGCGATGGGAGCCGTCTAGGTAGCAGTGTCATGATCGACGGTGATAAATTTGAGTTTGTCGATGAATTCATATACCTCGGCTCTCTTTTGACAGCGGTCAATGATGTGAGTTGCGAAATTCATCATCAATGGACATCAATGGAAGCCGTGCCTACTATAGTTAGACTCCGCAAAAAAATGTGTGCTGGAAAACTTCAAACCCGTACAAAATGCACAATATACAAATCGTTAATTAGACGATTTCTAGACAAAATCGTCAAAAGGTCGAAAGTAACAATTGTAAACAATGACTTAAAACGTAAATTTCCTGGAAGTGCCAGATTGCTAACATCTATTATTCACTACCGACGGGAAGTTAATAGCTTCCTGTATCTGTTTCTGGTGCTATTTTGTTTGTGAGAGCAAGCAGATCCCAGAAAAATACGCTAGAAGTCATTGTTTACAAATGTTACTTTCGACCTTTTGACTATTTTGTCTAAATTTGTTTTTTAGGGGGGGGGGGGGGGGGGAAGGGAAAAAGGGGGGGCGAGAGTGGAACTATGTGCGCTGGAAAAATACACGGCCAGCCATTTTAACTCAGTTTTGAGTCGTTTTTGACTCACTTTCGTCAAAGTGGAGTCACTCAAATTTGAGTAAATGTGACTGGGATTGACAAGTCGACAAATCAAAAACATCCATCTGATTCGAGTCGATGTGTTTGATTTGTCGACTTGTCAATACCAGTTACATTTACTCAAATTTGAGTGACTCCACTAATGACGAAAGTGAGTCAAAAACGACTCAAAACTGAGTTAAAATGGCTGGCCGTTTGGTGTTGGGTGGGGGGGGGGGGGGGTGGGGGTTTTTGTGGGGTTTTGACATTTTCTTCTTCCGAACATCTTCTGGAACGTCAAATCTGAACTTGGCGTCATAATATTCTTGTCTGGGTAGTTGGCGGAAGTCTGAGTCAACGTAGGTTTCGTCGTCCATAATGATGCAATGCGGATTGGATTGGTGAGCAACTGCGTGTAGAGCTTCCGGGAACAGATTGAGTATTTTAGCAGCGTCATTTGTCTTCATTCCTAATTTTGGTGCCTTCTGCACTTCAAGCGATTCCTTCTGCACTTTGTAGGCATGTGGTATAGACCGATTCAGAGACCGACAACTTCGATTTTCTAGCGACATCCTCGGATCGACATGTTTGGCCGGCGCTTGAATTCTGCTACGACCTTCTTGGCCATCTTGGGAATCAACCGGGCCACTTCTGCCACCACTTCCTTCCTTCCGTTTGACAGTCAAACGCTCCTTAAGGTTTTCATCACACGGGACACGGTGGCATTAGCGATATCAAGCTTCTTAGTGATCCATCTATGGGATGCATTCGGATTGGCAGAATGAGTGTACACATATTTTTCAGGCAGGATTTGTGTGCCGAAGCCATCGATTGTTATGAAACTTGACAGACGTAAACAATACACATTGAACCAGTTTTGCTCAAATTTTCAGAATTTACTCACACGGTTAAAAAGATACAAACAAATTTCCACGAATACACCCTTTAAGTGAGGACATAAAGGTAGTTGGAATTAAATGGAAATTACTATTTTTTTTTTTTGACGGTTTCCAAATGGACGGTTTGAATGTAAATTGGGTTGTAGGACAGCATCAAACGACTATACAACAAACTGGACCGGATTCTATGGAGTGCTTTTCTCTGCATCTGAAGTTAACCAAGGGGTATCCAGTAAAATTCCAGGAGTTCTTATCCCGAGCAGAGGTAGCAGAGGAATGCGAATCGAATAGGAAACGAACGGTCCTCGATAGGAAACTCAACAGGCTGAGATACTTTGGGATAGACTCCCAACAGACAAGGAACACGCATCACACCAAGAAACAGGCCACACTTACACCCACCATCACCACGACGCAAATGGTCCACTCCATTGAGGGACTGGTTGTCAACCGATGTAAGGATACGCGGTTACAACCAAGCCTAACGTGGAGCAAATCACCATCGACGTGGAGACAGCAACTACACACACACTTCCGACATCTTTACAAAACACAGCCATGACTTCTAATATTATTAAGGACGGACAGAAACAAAGACACAACAACGAGAAGGAAATTCGAATGGTTAGGAAACTGAAGTCAATGCCTGTTTTTTTACCTAAAAGCAGACAAAGGCAACAGAGACGTCATCATGGATAAGGAGGACTACGACAGGCAGATGGCTTCAAAGATCAGTAATGGACCTTACAGGCAACTGCGAGTATACCCCATACCAAACATGGTGAAACACGTGGATAAATCACTAAAGGAGTGTGAATAAGTACTAGGGGATGCAGCAGTCCGTCTTCGCGAACCAAACCCCATCCTTCCCAGAATTAAAGGCCTCTCAACAGTCCACAAACCCGGAATACGAAATGAGGAAGATTGTTTCATCTGTAGGATCTCCAGCCCAAAAGTTAGCAAAATGGCTAGTAAAAGAATTTCAATGTATCTCCCAGCAATTCAAAAAGCTCAGGAATTTGTGCAGCATCTACATTTAACAGGTGATATAAATGATAATGAAGTAATGGTATCTTTCGATGCGACGGCCTTTTTCCCTAGTGTACCGATCAAGGACGCGATTAACCTTCTAGAAGACTGGCTTTTAAAACAAGGAGTGATACAGCATGGAAGCAAAAGATGCGGATGTTCCTTAAGCTGACTCGACTTTGCATGGAAGAGAACTACTTCACTTTCAGAGGTTCATTCTATAAACAACTAAAGGGAGCTCCCATGGGAAACTCTCTATCCCCATTCCTCTGTGAACTGTTTATGGCGAATGAAGAAACAATCCTAAAAAAGAAAAGATTACTTCTAACTCGTTCGTGGAAATACGTCGACGTCATCTTCGCTGTAGTGAAACAAGAGGATCTCTTCTTAATTCTTCAAGAAACCGACAATCTCCACAGAGACATTAAGTTCACTCATGAAATAGAAAAGGATGCGAAACTAGCATTCCGCGATCTTCTAGTAGTGAGAGAACCGTTGTCATCATCGTCTTTGGAATTTTAAATCATCAGAAAACCAGTAATCCCTGACACTTCAAACCTCTCTTTTCAGCAAAACATGGCCATCTTCCACCACATGATCCACCGGATGCTGACCCCTCCTCTCAATGAAACCGGGAAAGCCAAAAAATTAGCAAATATCTTCGAAACTGCCATACTCAATGGTTAAGACAATTCAAGCTATCATCAACAAAAAGGAAAAACATCTTCATATGAAATTGCAAACAACCCTCTCCAATTCACCTGAACCCCTGAAACGTGTATCCAACCCCGTCGAAAAAGCTGAAACCACGACTTAAGGAATTTGGCTTGGGCTTAGTTTTCTCTAGTAGGCACAATCCATTGGCATCGTTGTTAGGCTCCACCAAAGATTCAGTAGATATATTAGGCAGAGTAGAGGTATACAAAATGAAGTGTAAACACCGCAGCAAAATATATGTAAGTCAAACAAAGAGAACCTTGGCAACAAGGTTCAAAGAACAACTAGCAGAGGTGACTAAGGCCGTCAAACAGAATGACAAAGGACTCTTACATAACTTCAAATCGACAGTTGCAGAACACCTCTTCACAGAGAATCACGCCTTAACGACACATGACAATACAATCTTACAGACTACCTCTACATCTTGGAAATTAGACGGCACAGAAAGTTTAGAAATCAACAAACAACAGAACACAAATCTACTAAACAAAAACCAAGGTAACGGGTACACATGGCTCTTTAACTTAGTACTTAAACGACAACAAAGGCGACAACAATCTATTTAAAAAATATTTAGCTAAAAAACATCGCGATTTTATATATTTAAACTTTACTCGGTAGCAAAAACAGTTAATCTTTAAAGCCGTTCTTGTCTTCTAATTACACAAATAATAATTCAATGAGAATAAATGAGCAAAAACATAAATAATAGTTAACTGGAAAACGTTGGTGTTAAACCGGTGCGTATTGCGAACCGGGAGTTCGGGGAGAAGTATTCCCTTGTGGACCTGCCACAAAGTAGACGAAATAAAGGAATGTCGAACTCCAAATTGGACAACAAATCGGACGAGCTTTTTCTAAGGAGCCCCCTTTGCCTTAGGAAAACTCGTCCGATTTGTTGTCCAATTTCGCGATTTGGCCAAAAGCTGAACACCTTGAAGTCTTACGTACAATGAGCCAAAGAGAGATTGAAGCTGCAATTCGTCTCATCGAACGAGTTTGGACTCTGATACTGATACAGTCGAAAAGTTCAAAAAAGGTTGGACAAGAGCGTTTAGAACCGTTGCAAATCAATTATCTTTGCAGAATCTTATGAAGAACCTTAGAAGAAAATTTCGAGAACTTTCTCATACATGAAAAAGCCGTCAAAAATCTGTTGAGAAACCATATGTAAGAATAAAAGTTGACATAAATAAAAATACACATTCTTTTAACGAACTGAAGATGTAACCTTTTTTCTGGAACGGTCTATATGAGTCCCCTTCCCTAAATATCCGATGATGCTCTAGATTTGTGTGGGCAGCCTACGATTTGCGAGATAAGGGCATGAGTAATTTTCTAACCTTTAACGTGGATAGATCGCCGTCTCTTGATCCAATACCTCAAAATATACAATTTAAGACGTTATACCGTCAATACCGGTGTCATTGCTTGCTTTTTTGCAAGAAATTTGATTTTGACTGCTAAACAGGGCGCCTTTAGAGGGTGCTCTCATACTTCGAAGGATGTAAATAACTGAACCTTTCAACACATTACCCAAGTAACAATTTTAGTTTTATTCCAGCCGTATAACACTTCTCCCGGCTTTGTTGATAAAACTACAATCAAAACTATGTTTTGTCTACCAACACCTCCTCTATGCTTCTTTAAAGCCGAAATTTGTACAACATAGCCCACTCTATAGACGGTTGTGAAAACAAGTTAATAAAACCTTTATAAGAACATAAAGATTTTGAAAATGTTCTAGTGAAAGATGTTATGACCACTCAAGAACCTTCATAAAACCTATTGGCTGCCATGAAAACCAGAATGCGGCCAAATGGCCACAGCTGTCAAACTTCACTGTGAAATCGAGGTTGTTTTTTGTTCGATTCTCTGCTCATCTGATTAATTTAGCGGTAAAAAAAAGGTCTAGTGTTGCGGGAAATTTTGTTTGATAGCAAAATATCCAAAACAAATTGTTTTGTCTACAGCGTATTATGCTCCAAATTATATGCGCATTTATTCCTATGGTGAATATTAGCGCGATAAGAGCCGAAAATTAATGCGCCTCGGAAATTATGCGTATTAACAACAACATAAATTAAATTAAAACAAATACATTCGATAAATTAATCATGAATTTCCTGAATATTGCTTGGCATTGGATGAGATTATCTAAGAGAAAGCCGAAATTTGTCTCCGATCTACATTTTTTTGCATACCATTGAAAATTTGATGCCTTTATTTTCCACATTTCAATTATTTCTTATATTTCAATATGGCGATTGGAAAAAAATCACAGTTTTGCCATAAAGGCAATTTTTCTTCGCAATGACTATTATAAAACTATTTGGTCTTATGGTGACTTCCTTCAATGCCAATTTGCCGTTTAATGCATTTACTGGAGGCAAAATGGTTTTAAAATGCTTTTTCAACTGACCATAATAAGATAATATCAATGAGTCCTAAAACGGCATTTCAATACAGCATTTTACGAGTTCATAAAGTCGAAATAAAACCTTTGATAGGAGTAAAAGGAATTTGAGAAACAAGGTTTTAAGATCGTTGTAAACAAGCTGTGTAGGTTCACATAAACCTGACTAAAATATGAAACCTATTGGCACCTCTTGGTGCCATAATAAAACCAAATTGATTTCAAGTGGCTTTCGTAAAACTTTAATAAAACTTAATAAAGCAGGATGCCCAAGTAACAATTTCTGGTGTTTTCCCAGGGTTTAAAAATTACCACGGGTTTTTTTTGTGACACCATGCACACACCCCTGCTTTGTCAACAACCCCCTTCTTTATTTATTTTTATAAACTATATACACTGCGGCCACTTAAAGACGGTGAAGAGAAAAAAATAAAAAACACTTTCGGTCATAAAAAAAAAAATAAAATTATAATGAAAGATGTTATGACCACTTGAGAACCATCATAAAACCTATTGGCCGCCATCAAAACCAGCATAGGGCTGAATGGCCACAGCTGTCAAACTTCACGGCGATATCGTGGTTGGTTTTTGTTGTTTTGCTTTGTTGCTCTTCTGATTCATTCAACAGTAAATAATGGCTAAGAAAAAAGTTCTACTGTTGCGGGAAATTATGATTGATAGCAAAATATACAAAAGAAATTGAGTTTTTTTTATAGCTTATCATGCTCCAAATCATATGCGCATTAAATTTTATGGTGAATATTGGCACGATAAGAGCTGAAAATTAATGCGCCTTGGAAATTATGCGAGTTTACAACAACAAAAACAAAATTGAAAGAAATATATTCGGTAAATTAATCACGAAACTCCTGAAAATTGATAGAATTCAATAAGGTTATCTAAACGAATACCGAAGTTTGTCTCAGATCTACAGTTCAATTGTATTACATTTAAAATTTGGTGTATTTATTTTTTCACATTTCAATTATTTCATATATTTCAATATGGCGATTGCAAGAAATCACAGTTTTGCCAAAAAAAGCCAATTTATCTTAGCAATGGCTACTATAGAACTATCTGGTCGCTTGGTAGCTTTCCTCAATGCCAGTTAGCCGTTTAATGCATTTACTGGAGGCAAAATGGTTTTAAAATGCTTTTTCAACTGACCATAATAAGATAATATGAATGAGTCCTAAAACGGCATTTCAAAACAGCATTTTATGAGTTAATAAAGTCAAAATAAAACCTTTGATAGGAGTAAAAGGAATTTTAGAAGTCAAGGGTTTAAGATCGTTGTAAAGAAGCTGTGTAGGTTCTTATAAACCTGACTAAAATTTGAAACCTATTGGCATCTCTTGCTGCCATAATAAAGCCGAATTGATTTCTAGTGGCTTTCATAAAACTTTAATAAAACTTAATAAAGCTGGATGGTTTTGGCAATGTTACTTGGGTGGTGTTAGCAATGTAACTTGGGTACGTTGCGTACGGGGTACGAGAAATACACTTTTTGGGTGGTGGGAACCTGGTTGGTTTGCGTTTTGGTTGGAATTTTGTTTTGATTTGGTTTGGGAGCCGCTTCTTAAACCATCATTCAATCATTGCCTTCAAAACCCCCCACATGCCAAATTTGGTTCCATTTGCTTGATTAGTTCTCAAGTTATGCAGACATTTGTGTCTCATTTGTATGAAAGCCCCCCTTCCTGAGAGAGAGAGAAGAGGTCTCAAACAATCATAAAAACATTTCTGTCCTCCAAAAACCTCCACATGCCAAATTTGGATCAATATGCTTGATTAGTTCTCGAGTTATGCAGAAATTTGTGTTTCATTTGTATGGGAGCTTTTACAGAGGGCGGAGGGATCTCAAACCACCATAGAAACATTTCTTGCCTCCAAAAACCTCTACTTGCCAAATTTGATTCCATTTATTTGATTAGTTTTCGAGTTATGCAGAAAAATGCGATTTCATTTGTATGGGCCAACTGAGAGAGGAGGGGTCTCCTACCCTAGAAACATTTATTGCCCCCATAATGGCAAATTTGGTTCCATTTGCTTTATTAGTTCTCGGGTTATGCAGAAATTTCAGTTTCATTTGTATGAAAGCCCCGCGTTCTAGAGAGAGAGAAGGGGTCTCAAACCACCATAGAAACATTTCTTGCTTCCAGAAAACTCCACATGTTAAATTTGGTTCGATTTGCTTGATTAGTTCTTGAGTTATGCAGAAACTTCTGTTTCATTTATATGGGAGCCTCCCCTTCCAGAAAGAGGAGGGGTTTCAAACCAGCGTAGAAACATTTCTTGCTTCTAAAAACTCTCACATGCTAAATTTGGTTTCCTTTACTTGATTAGTTCTCGAGTTACGCAGAAATATGTGTTTCATTTGTATGGGAGCCCCCCCCCCCCCTTTCAGAGAAGGGAGGGGTGTCTTTCTATCTTAAGAACCTTCCCCTGTCCCAAAAACCCCTCCCTACAAAATTTCACGCCGATCGGTTCAGTAGTGTCCGAGTCTATAATGTTCAGACAGACAGACAGACAGAAATTCATTTTTATATATATAGGGATACTGCCCCCATATTAATCTCATTGTTCCTATATTCATCCTACGATGAATCAAACAATTGGGCAGTTGAAAGAATAGTTGGTAATGTTTGTTGTAGTTATTTAACGTAAGCAAACATTATTAGAAAACGAGACCGATCCTTCAACTGCCCAATTGTTTGATTCGTCGTAGGATGAATATAGGAACAATGAGATTAATATGGGGGCAGTTTCCCTAGATAGATATGCATATATGCATCAAGTAAACAACAACTACATAGCTACCGAAAATGCTGATGAATAATTTATCATTGTCTTTTTCGTTGAAGCTGAATAAATTCCCAGCATAATTAAACCTTATTCGCTTTTTTATGTACTTTTTTGGCGAAAAAACGTCTCACTTTGTGCGGCCAAATACTAGATGGATCAAGGTTTACATTGTTCTAAGGAGGACACCCATTGTAATAAAGAGAGCATTACCCCAATCAGCATCCAACGATGCATCGCAACGTCTACGTCTCTAGATCTTGATATGGATTCTCCAACTCCTATTCGCACATTCTCTCGAACACCTTCAATCTCCACAATTCCCACATTCAATAATTGCCCCCCCAGCGAAAGTTCCTATTCACAAACCGATCAGATTATCACATCGCCAATCATTCAATCCACATACCTACATCTGCGTACGACCAGTGCAGCGCCAGAGCTCGAAACCGACACACATATGGTCAACCATAGCAAATTCGCACCGAAGATCATCAAATTTCACATCGCACCTGTCCCGACTCGAAGGTAAAAGCGCGCTTTCGATCGAATTATAGATCCGATTCAAATCACTTGGAGTCGACCGCGACTATGATGCCGATGACGACGAAGACCACGACGCGACGTGACGTGCGGACAATCAGTGCAGTCTAATCTACCTTAAACAGACACATCATAACCTAACAAAGCAAGCGAGTGCAGGACAAGAGCATCATCATAAACAAAAAGAAAAGAAAGTGCATAAAATGAGCAGTCGAAACGAATTCAAACGGTGGTTGAATCGGTTTCAATTTCATCGCGAATCGAATGGTAATTGCCCCCCTCGGAGTTTTGGCTAGGTTCGTTATGGGCCGGTGTATGGTACCAAGTGGAGTAATGCCTAGGCGATTACCGTCACTGTGATGTGTTATCAAACATGTTACTTTCCTTTTGTGTGACGTCTGGTGCAATTTAATTTGGTGTCATCCACCCATGCGGCGGTCGAAAACCCTCGAAGTCCAGTTTGCTTTGTTCATAATTTTGGGGATTTGTTTCGGTTGGTATGCGTCGATGCGTCTTATGTCATCAATCAGGGTGATGAAGTTATGAAGAGTTAGCTGGCTTAAGCTGAGACAAAAAAGGCTAGTCTCTGTTCAGTCAGTGTTTCGGCCACAATAAAACAAAAAAAATACTACTGCTAACTACTGATTATGATTCAACTAATTCAATGTTGAAGATATGATCAACTCCAAAAAATTTGAACATTGACAATAGCATAACACTGTTATCTTACTTGCCCGTCTCTAGTCTTTTCGTTTGAGTTTTTGGCAAAAAATAAACTGAAATTATGAATTTGAAAATTGATAGGATTCTCCGTTGGTAATCAAAACAAAACATCGATGAAAGGCAAATAGAACTTGTATTATGTCACTGGATAAAACGGACAACACACCAAGTTCTGATGCCAGATGATGATTCTAGTGGAAAACAAAAGTGCTATATGAGCAAGTTTGCGGGAAGAAATTTCCGGAAAATTTCGAAAGAAACCGTCGGTCAGTCAGAATAATCAAAACAAACTCCTTAGGAAACCACCAAAGTGAAGTTGTAAATATCATCCATAGTAAGTTGCAACTTTCTGAAAAACCTGCAGTATTGGCTGTAAACAAAGAATATGGACAACACGGAAGAGTCTAACCGCAAAGTACTGAACAATCAAAATAAAACGTATGGGACAACAGCTGAGAGAACTCGGATCACCAGAAGGATTTCTAGAAGAAATGTTTGAGATACTTTGAGTGAAAACTGTTGGATCAATCCTCATGAGATGTTAGACTAATATGAATGAAATTTCTGGCAAATAAAAAGAGAATCATTACCACGTAGTTAAAAAATCCAATAAGGGCCACATGGGAAAGTCGAATAGTGGAAATACTCCCGCGATAGATAGTTGTGGATAAGAAATCAGATTTATAGTATACCAATAAATATATGGTTTGTCTAGTCTTATCTAGTTAAGTCTAGTCTACACATACACAGCAAGTTCTTGAAAGAATCCAGGGAAGTGATGAAAATCCATCACTTTTCTTGTCATTTTCAGTATTTCCTGAACATCCTGAATGAAACAAATTACTAATACAACTAGGCCTACTGTGCAGTATAAGTTAAATTTTGTAGATTTTATTGTAAATTTAAAGATAATTTAAATAAGGCCTGTACTCGAAAAAATGCACCATTTTTATCCGTGTGTAACTTTTTTGTCCGTGAGTAAAAATTGATGAAAATCTGGGTATAACTAGTTTGGAGTGAATTGTTTACATGTGCAAAATTTCATAACAATCGGTTCAGTGGTTATTGAGATGTCATCGAAACAAGAAGAAAATCGCCGGAGAATTTTGCGCGCCGTCATGGAAAATCCGACTGCGACCATGAGATGGATCGGAAGACAACTGGGAATCACCCATACAACTGTGTCTCGGGTGGTAAAATCGTTTAAGGAGTCCCAGACGACCGAGCGGTGGGCTGGAAGTGGAAGAAAATCGAAGACAGCTGACCCTGTGAAGGCCCGGAAGGTGTTGGATTATTTCAAGTGTAATCCGAACCTTTCGATTCGCGACGCGGCTCTGAAGGCAAAGTGTTCCGCCTGGTTCGTTCAGCAAACCATGAAACGAGCTGGGCTTCGTGTATTCAAGGTCCGCAAGGCACCGAACCGGCGTGATCAACAAAACACGGCGGCCAAATCCCGCGCAAGGAAGCTGTATCGAGAGTGGTTAACGAAACCGATGTGTGTGGTTATGGATGACGAAACCTACATCAAGGCAGACGCAAAGCAGATACCGGGGCTGGAGTTCTACGTTGCCAAATCACGGTTTGATGTTCCGGAAGACATAAGGAAGAAGAAAGTGGACAAATTCGCCAAAAAATACTTGCTCTGGCAGGCCATATGCCAATGCGGTAAACTGAGTAAACCGTACATCACAACGGGTACCATCAACAGCGAAATTTACCGCACCGAGTGCCTCCAGAAGCGTCTGTTGCCCTTCCTGCGGTCCCACGGAGGCGAGACATTATTTTGGCCGGACCTGGCATCATGCCATTACGCGCGATCGACGTTGGATTGGTACAGAGACAATAACGTTGTTTTTGTACCAAAAACCGCCAACCCCCAAATTCACCAGAGATTCGTCCGGTGGAAAGATTTTGGGCCATAATGAAGGCCAAAGTTCGAAAATCGTCCAAGGTGTTTAAGAACGAGCTGGAGTTGAAGAAAGAATGGATGAAAGTGACCAAAAAGGTCGGCTCCACCATTGCACAAAATGTAATGAGGGGTCTTAAGGGAAAGGTGCGGGCTTTCAGCGATGGAAAGGAAATTGAATAAAGTAATTATGCCGAAACATAATCCATATGTATTAATTCATTCCCTGAAAGTTTCAAGAAAATCCGACTTAAAATAAATTTTTGGCGAACACTTTTGTCTGGTGCATTTTTTTCGAGTACAGGCCTTATTGGCATTGACTCAACCAAGCGCTGGCAAATTTCAGTTGGTATAGCATACCACTCTCTTTGAACTGTGGTCCATAGGTGATCTTTATTTAAAAATACTCGACCAGATAACTTCCTTTTGAGCTCGTTCCATAAATTTTCTATGGGTTTTATGTCAGGAGATTGACTAGGCCATGAAATAACCGACACTTTTTTTTTTTGCACGATACCATTCCTTCACATACTTAGAAGTGTGTTTCGAATCGTTGTCCCGCTGAAAATGCCATATAAGAGGCATATTCTCTTCTTCATAAGGGAACATAACCTCTTCCATGATCTCTTTGTACTCAAATCTGGTCATGATGGAATTGATACGAAAAATGGGACCTACACCATACCAAGAAAAACAACCCCATACCATGATGTTACCGCCTCCATACTTCACGGTTTTACCGTGTACCGCGGATCGAACTCTTTGCCGGCTGGTCTACGAACATTTCGTTGAGCGTCAGAGGAAAACAAATTTATCTTCGTTTCATAGCTCCAAAGGATATTCCGCCATTTTTTTTTTGCACCTTGCGGGCCGGCTCATGCGCGATGTTGCAAAGCAAATTCCTTTCGTACCTGCAGGTTCTTTTTCCTTAATAGTGGTACCTTTCTTGCAATTCTTACGTAAAGATTAGCATCCTGTAGTCTCCGATGAACTGTCCGTGAACTTATGACATTGTCAATTTGCGCGGAAATCCGTCTGAATGACGCGAAAGGACTTTGCCAATAATATAATGCGATTATCAGTTGTTGTTGATATTTTTCTTGGTTTTCCACGAGTTTCTTTCTTTTTTAATGGGTTGAGGGCATTAGTTACGAAATTTTTCAGATCCTAACCAGTTCAAAATCATAACCAGTAATCTTTCGTGTGCTGTACAGTGGCGCGATCGACCCATTCTAAGAGAAAAACTTTTTTATTAAACATCTGAGTTATTTGTGACTAGCAACTGAATGCAAACCTTTCACAATATTACTCGTATACACAAATATTTGAGTTGAAATCAAGTGATATTTTAAACACACTTATTATATTAGTCAACTAAAAAAGCAGAAGTTGTGTTGTTTACACTACAACTGACAAAAACAAACAGAGAAAGATCTCACATATACAATAGAGGTTCCAACCCGGGATATCCCGGGACAAAAAATCCCGGGATCTTGAGAAATTCGGGATTTCCCGAATCCCGGGATAAGATTTTTCACCGTCCCGAAAATCCCGGGATTCCCGAGACACACATTTCTTACATATTTTTTGCTTTGTTACTTCCCATTAAATTTCAGTGTACCGTTTACGCGCATTCAATATAACCCATACCACGCCAACATACATATTTACTGTACCTACATCGATGTTATACATCATTCATGAAAATGCATCATTCCTTTTGTGTTGGTTCAGTAGGCATTCGCATTTTTAACACACACACACACGCGCGTGCCAATACGACGCAAGCTGTCATTTCCATTCAAAACATTGTTTTCATTCACTGATTACTGCTTCTGTGTTCATTGAATAATTTCGGATTGCCGTTACATCAAAGTAAGTAGTTATACAACATTTGTGCTAATGTAGCCTTACATCCAATTATTTTAAAGGCATGGCTGAAATTTGGAAACACTTCGATAGAATTGCGGATGACAAAAAAAAGCACGATGTCGGAAGTGCGAGAAAATTTTGTCGTGCAAGAGCTCTTTGGCCAGTGGCTTGCTCCGGCACATGAAGAACAAACACGACATGGATTCCAAACCCCCCACAAATCCTAGTGAGTCTGCTGCGAAAGTTAAATCATCCACACCGAATGTCCCAGTGAAACAAGTATCGATGCTCAAGTTCGTTGAACGTCAGTCACTGGCGGAAATTGTAGCTCGGCTGGCAACAGAGGACGGATTTTCGATCAATGCAATCACCAACAGCAAGTTCATCGGACAATCGATCGTAGATCGTGGGTATTCTCTGCCAACGTCGAATACATCCGTCATGAAGCTGGTCGTCGAATACTATGGATACGCTCAGCAGCAAACGCTGGATGAAATAGTGAAGCGTATCGATAGCGGTGAACTGGTTAGTCTCACTTTGGACGAGTGGACAAGTCTAAGCAACAAGCGCTACTTAAACGTGAATGCCCATTTCGCTGACGGATCATTCTACAACCTGGGTCTCGGCAAAATTCGTGGATCACTACCTGTTGAAAAGGTTTTGGAAATGGTCAAGGATATGGTCCGGAAATTCGGTATTAAGGATGGAAACATTGTAGCATCAACGACTGACGGAGCTCGAGTGATGACGAAGTTTGGAAGATTGTCGGATAACCTTCATCAGCAGTGTTACAACCATACGATTCACTTGGGGGTTTGCGATGTCCTGTACAAGGATCAGCCACCGGTACCAATTGAAAATGAGGATTCAGATAGCGACGATTCGGATAGTGATAACTACGATGATGAAGTTGGTTCTTCGGGTAAATATATTGGAATGTTCATGTTCATATAAAAGAAAACAGCTAATTTATTTCAATTATAGACTCGTGCACCACGCGATTTGGAGAGTCTCTGAAACGTATTCGAAGAGTCGTGATTTTTTTCAAAAATCGCCTGTTAAGAATGCACTGCTTCAAGAAAAAATCACGAAAATGTTACATAAACCACTTCAACTGTGTATGGACGTCAAAACTCGTTGGAACTCGACTGAAACGATGCTGGAGCACTTCATTCGCGGTTTTGATTACATCAAAGAGACACTTTCCGAAATAGGCCTTTCAGGTCTTATGTTGGACAGTGATTTCGAGGTTGGAAAAAAAACTTCAGGAAGCTCTTCAGCCAATCAGACTCGCTTCGGAAGCATTGGGAAGACGAGATGCTACATTGTTGTCTGCGGAAGGTAGCTTGAGTTTCTTGTATTCGAAGCTTAAGAAAAGTAACTCCAAAGTTGGAAACGACCTCTTCGATGCAATCACGAAAAGAATCAACGAACGGCGCCAAAAGAAAATAATAACAGCGCTGAAGTTCCTTCAAGGTCTTCCGATGTCAATGCAAGTGCCAGCAGAACTGGAAAGCTCATCGAAAACGCAAATGATTAAGTTCATCAAGGAACTGGGAGTTCGATTGTTGCAAGACTGCCAAAGACAGATCGATGATGATGCTGCCGAGTTGAATGCTGGATTGTGCTGTATGCATGACGATTCAGGATCGACACCATCGAGCATGCCTGAAGAACTGGAATCGGCTATAAAGGAATATGCCAACCCGTCCCAGACTGATTCGGCAATGATTGATTTTTCAAAAGTAATTGCGAAAGAGCTGTCACTTTTTGAGCTACATGGTAAGTTGAGCCCGAATCTCGAAATCATTCTCGGCGGCTTAAAATCAATCAAACCGACGTCAACCGATAGCGAGTGCATCTTTTCGGCAAAAAAAAAACGCTGCAGTTTGGGGAAGCCTTTATTCTTTCTACAGTTTTCGTTTTCGAGGATTCGTGTAGAATCGTCTGATAGGAAACATCACACTCGTTCACTATTCTGTTAAGAACCGAGGGTTGCTATTTTATATCGGCGGTGCTCATGTGAGTGAATGAATTTTTCCATGCTTGGCGTTACCTGGATTCCTCCAGACATTCTGCGCTTTTCGGTACTAAAATCTTTGTTTTTGTTTTGATTCGTTGTGTTATTTTGACAGCATATTTGAGGGGTTATTCGTTATGAGCTGTTTTTTTTTGAGGGATGATTCATTCAGCTTGAAACCGATGCGCTGGTTCTTCCTGAGCCAAAAAAGCATGTATATCTTCTTCTTGACCAAAATGGTGTCTGAAAACTAGACACTAATCCGAGCAACACACAATCATCATTATTGGTTGGAGGAACATGATTCAGACTAAATTTAGTCGCATTGGACTTACATCAACTAAATTATGGAGAGTGTGAGCTGTTTAGTGGAATACCTGTAACTAGAAAATAAGAAGAATGATTAGTAATTTCCATTTAATTCCAACTACCTTTATTGCTTATCTTGACAGATACGCGTATTTCGTCTACAATGTGCAGACTTCTTCAGTGTCGTGTACTAATACTCGACATTAGTACACGACACTGAAGAAGTCTGCACATTGTAGACGAAATACGCGTATCTGTCAAGATAAGCAATAAAGGTAGTTGGAATTAAAAGGAAATTACTAATCATTCTTCTTATTTTCTAGTTACATCAACTAGTTTGTAACATTCTGTTGCTGTTTGGGAAGGTAATTTACAAGTATTTATTCAACAGATATGTTGGTTTATGACTGTGAGTTGGATTATGACTGTCTTGAGATCAAAACGATTAGCCATAGATGTCTGTCCCAATAAACATCAGTGTCGAATAACTGCTTGTTCAAACAAATTTGGAGAAGTTATTCAACTTTCTAGAAGAAAAAGCTGAACAACTTCTCCAAATTTGTTTGAACAAACAGTTATTCGGGATTGATGTTTGTTGGGATCACGATGAACGTCATATTTCAACCAATGCTTCAAATGACCTAAAATTTGAAGTTACTTCTTAGTATAACATTTGTACATTGCCTAGGAAACGGACAATACAATAAGACCAAAGCCAGATTTTCATACAAAATGGTTATGTTTGGAGGCTCGTTTTTTAATTTTCCTGTTAAGCAATTTTACTGAAATTTTGGCAACAACCTGGAAGTAACTTGAATTTTCATCTTTAATAAATTCTCATTTCACCACTTCAGAAGCTACACGCACCATCTACGACAAAATAACAAGACCACCTTTTTATTTCCATCGAAAAGGCCATGTTGATGAGTTTGAATTACGATCTGTAATGAACTGATTTCAAAATGACCCGTACAACAAAACTCAAAATTCAAATCCTCAAATTCGAGCATTATTTATGGAAATCAAAAGGTGGTCTTATTGTTTTGTCGTCTGTAAATTTTAATATGCTGGATGTAAAATTATGTTTTTCATGCAGATGCAAATTTAGGCTACTTCTGGATCACAGCCGAAATTTCAGCTCAATTGGTTTTTGGAAAAATGAAAGACAAGCCCCCAAATATGACCATTTTGTATGAAAATTTTGCTTTGGTCCTCTTGTTTTGTCCGTCACTGTATATATCAAGATATAGAAACTCTTGAAAATACCAATTAGGCATAATCTACGATGAGAGATGAACCTGCTCGAAATTTGAAAATCTAAGTAATAATGAAACCAAACAAAAAGTCTTCAACAAACGCAGTGACTTCAAATTTTGAAAATATTCGTTGATTTTAATTTCTAAAATATGTTTTGAGTCCATGTTATATGATTCCATGACACATTTGAAAGAGTGTTTCAGTTAGCGGTCAAATTCTATTACTATAAGTATTGTAATGTTTAAGACAACAAATGTCTTGATGTACCAAGTCCAAACAAGATAACAGTCGTGGTTATGCACTATACAAATTTCCCGTCAATGAACCGTTCGACGTCAAAACACTTGGTTCACAGGTGTTCGGCCTAACGACATTCGACTAAATTTCCCTATCCCCTATCTACTTGCATAACTTACAGCCTCAAGCACACAACTCGGATCTCCTTTCCTCTGTTCACTTTCTAGTGCGCGATAATGTCAACGACTTCCTGAGCATAGTAATTTTACGTTACTTCCCATGAGCACTAATGCATGGCTATACTACGAGGAACGCCTCAAGCTGGGACGGGCGAAAACTGTCGGATTGTCACAAAATTCCAAATTCATCTCACACCAAGACGGGAAGTTACCTCACACCGAAGCACCACCGCGCGTATCATCCGGTATACATTTTTGCTGCTATAGAGGAAATTCATTTCAAACCGTTGGCTAATGTTAGCTAGCTAAAGCCAGAAAAAAATCTCTTTAAAATGTAACACCCACTTCGCTTGTTTGCCATGGCCTTGCCATTCTTCGATGTCGGTCGCACATTGTTGTACATCATATACCATTGTAATAAATGAGTGCTAAGCATAAAACAGGGGACACTTACCCGCAAGTAAAACTTTCATAATTTCCGCAACCGGGTATCTGCTTTCTTCCACAAATGATGATCTAAGTGATGGAATGTTCACTTAACGGAATTCACCCAATAACTCCTTCACTCTAGAAACGGAATAAAACAAAAGAAAACACAAATTCACTTTCCTGCACTTCGATTACAACAACAGCACTTGCATTTGAAAATAATGATAACAATAACGCGTGAGAAAACGACAAAACAATTTATAATCACTTCCACTTTTCACCGAAGTTACATTACAGTTGATTATATCTTTGTTTTGTTTTGTTCCTTATGCAACAAATCACAGCAACCCACCCGTCAACGAAGTGCAACGCAACAATGTCTTTGAAAGAAATAAAATAAAACTCGAATGCTTTCTTCCCTGGCCCCAGAAATTCTAGAAGGCCACTGGAGACTGCGAGAGAGAGCGAGAGTTTCTTTGTCTTAAACACTTCTTCTATTCGGCAGGTCCTTCGCAGAAGGACACGAGCAGACCTTTCGTAGATTTCAAGATCAATGTTAACCGATCGAGGTTACACAACAGAATGTTACCTAATGGACCAACGGTTTCTGGTTTTATACATCGGTGTCTGTCCGGCTGCTGTACCAGCATCAGCATCGACATTTCTTCTTCTCCGATCGGGCCACCATCTCAGGAGAAAGAAACTAAAACGAGAAGTTGAACCAGCGAGGTTCCACGACGGACTGTTGACTGAGCGGTTGGCGCGTTGGCGCGTAAGCTTCGTTCCACCTGGCCAGGCGAAAGCTGTTGATGCGCGAAGCGCTAAAGGCCACTCACGGCCGATGCCGAGCAGCTTTGTGGAGGTGGTGGAAGGCACTATAGTCGGTCGGTGCGTCAGTTCTCTCTTCGGTCATGTACACTCAAGAAATGTGCATCTTATTGCCATGTCCGTGCGAAATTTTGGTGAGACAACCACGTGAACAGAACGTGATGGAGAAATTGTTTCCTGAGCAGGGTTATTAATCGTTAACGTCTAACGGCTGTTCCGTTAACGTTTGCCATGCAAATTTCCTTATAAGACGTTAACGAAGACGTGCACAGACGTTTGCGATTAACAACCCTGTTCCCGAGAGATCACATGAAATACACGTGTGCACAGCTATAATCGATCACGTCGTTAATCGATAACTCGATAATAGTGTCTTACCTTTACCAGTGCACTGCCATGTGTCAGCAAAATGACGTAAACGCCACCAGGGCCAATTTATATGGATTCAAATTCAGGGCATCATCAAACAACAAATTATGAAGCAAAAAAATAAGATGGAAGAAATGTGTCGCTCTGCTTTTATGAAATGATTGATGGATAGGAAAAAGATCGATGATGATTTTTCAAAATGCCTAAATGAAAGACGTTGCAAGTAGATGCGTTGAGATGCAAGAGATGGGATAAGATTGAGATTTTTTTAACTCTTCTAAAATCAAAACTCAAATATTTGGTACATTAAGATCAGAACCAAAATTCATTATATAAAAATATCATTATATAAAAATGTTGATTTGAAATAAAGTCTTAGCCTGGAGGTGTGACACACCTGAATCTCAAACTTAGATGGCTGAAAAATCTCACGCTAGCGAACGAATCTTTGGAAAAAGAATAAAGGTGTTCGATGCGCTGGTAGTCAAAAAAAAAAATCTTATTGAACATCCAACCCCTGCGAAGCTCATTAATTAAAAGATTTTCATAAATTTTTCAAAAAAATTATCGGGATGAGCTATCAAGCCTGAAAATGAATGAGCGTTCAGCGATTATTTGTCAATATCAAGATGTACGGACGTTCGACAGATGGCTAACTAATGTTGCACCTAATGAATTCCATGCCAAATGACCGATAAAAGTCGAATTCTTGAAATCTCGAGTACTTTTTTAAACAGACTTATCTGAGTTTGTAAACAAAGAGGGGAAGTAAGAACCAACGTTAATTACTTGAAACCCTTTGCACTTTCATGAAAACTAGGGCCACCAGCACAAGGAAGAACATTTCCCTTAAATGGTGGTGGTTGTTTTTTTCGGGGGGTTATTTGTAGTTTTGGGAAATTTTTTTTTGTTTTTTTCTTCCTCTTTTTTTTAAAAAAAAATATATATATTTGTAAAAAAAAATGAGAAAAAATAATTTCGAAGGGAAAAAAACTGTAACCGGCCAGTACCCATTAATGGGTAAATATGTACCCATTTTTCGATAGTATATGAAACTGTCAAAAAATGGGTACTTTTAAAATCAAAATAATGCATACTAAAGACCCATTTTTTATTTTCAATGAGAGATCAAAAGATGGGTATTTTTCTACCCATTAATGGGTAAAAAATATCTTAGCATTTTCCTGGCTCGCTTTGTTTATTTGAAAGTGCGTGGTTTGAAAAATAGAAAACCTTCGCGGAATCCACTCCACGAAAACGCGAAGAATATGGAAGAACTGAAGGTTAAACTGGATAGCGAAAGCCTTCAAAAACTAAGAGGTAAGTTAATAATTTAATATAATAATATAAAATGCTTCAATTACATCAGTTCAATCTTACTTCCGAATATGTGTCTCTTCCGGGGCGTAAAATCCAAGCCTTCATCAAGTTGACGTCGAAATCATTTAAATCCTTTCAGATATATTCCACGGATATCCTCTCTGGATGATAACGATGTGATGGCCGCTTCAATGGACCACTTGAACGTCGCCGGAATATTTACCGGTGTGAAAACTCCCGAACAAAACTTAACATACCTGATAGGTAAAAGGTCTGAGGCTAAAGGGTTGCCAAAATACAAATTCACATTCAGTTATTGCGATCTATTATGTTTATTCTAATGCTCATTATTCAATATCACAATTAAAAACAAATCACGAAAAATGGGTATTTTATACCCATTTCGCAAATAACAAACATTTCGAAAAATGGGTATTTCATACCCATTTCCCAAATAACAAACATTTTGAAAAATGGGTAAAAAATACCCGATAGCCTGACGTATAGGCTCTTTACCCATTAATGGGTAAAATTGTTTTACCCATTAAAGGAGTTAACCTACTTAAGTTCAAAATGGGTGATATTTTACCCATTAATGGGTACTGGCCGGTTTCAGTGTAGGCTTTCGGTGTCGGAGACTGATCATTTTCCACTGATGAAAGAAAAATTTGTCCCCGGAAAAGTTTTGGAAAAGTGGGAGGGTTTTTTGGGGAGATTTTTTTTAAAAAAATAAAACTGAAAATATTTTGTTTGAGAGAAAAAAAAATGTGGGGGAAAGAAAAAAGGGGGGGAAAAAAAATTTTTAAAAAAAAAAATATAAAAAAAAAAAAATAAAAAAAAAAAAAAAAAAAAATTTTTTTTAAAAAGAGCATTTTTGTGGTTTATTGGGGGGGGGGGGGGGATTAAAAAAAAAAATGTATGAAGGAGATATTGTGGGTTTTTTTTAAAAAAAATTTAGGGAATAACGAATACATACAACATGAGGCATTCCCGGTTCGTCTTTAAAAATACCAACATGGTTCATTCGATGAAGTTGTAGGAGAGCTACTGATTCACGCTGTGGACCTCACAACACTGAACAACAGCTCGCAACTTTCACAGAGAGAACTGTAATACCTGAAAACATGGCCAATTTATGAAAATCGTTCCAGATCACGGCTTTTTTTACTGACATGTTGTAAGTCGGTATTTCGGAATGATTACAAGGTCAGATGACCCCGGGTGGTTCATCCATGGAAGCGTAGAAGTAGAAATTCGTGCAGATCGTTGTCAAGCTCTACAATGTTTCGAATTGTTTAAAAATAAAATCAATGTAGTGGTATAATGAGGACTTCAAATGGTCACTGGATACAGGATCCTCCAGAAGATCTGAATCATCTGAAAAGTTGTAAATTCGCATGCACTGATTGAACTGTCAATCAATGTATCTTGCCGGGTAGTCAGTCAGCGCCTTGGTCAAGTGTGCTGTGTGTCCTGTGCACAGACATTACCACGGTGGGGTTGAATTCTTGATTTTATTATCTGCTAATTGGAGGCACAACATGTTGCATTTGTTAGTTTTCCAATGAAAAACCACTATCACATTTTGTGAGTGGCCCCAATAGCATTCTTACTGTTGTTTTAAACCGGTCTAAATCGGTGTTTAAGCATTATTAAAGATCACTTTGTTTTCCCAATGAAAAACCACAATCACATTTTGTGAGTGGTCCCAATAGCATCCTTACTGTTGGTTTAGATCGGTTCAAATCGGAAATCAGTACTCATTTTTAAATATTTCACTTGAAAGCGTATCATTAACCAAAACGAACCCTGCTGCCACCCACTTCTGCTATTCAAAATTACAAGTGCAGTAGACTCCGCGGCTTCCAATAAAGCGAGTATCACGTCAACATATTCCTACCCTTTCCTAACTTGACCTGCATTCGGGCGGGGCCGGCACCGGTATTGCCTTAGTTTGAGATCACCAGTTTTACACAAGGAAGATGTATGTTAGTCCCAAGCATCATCTGTTGGTTCTCTGTGTAATAACAGCTGGTCTGGCAACAACGGAGTAGCAACCTCGGGTGGTCAATCATGCTCATGCTCAATCAAATCAAAACTATCAAAATAGGTAAATTATCAAAATTCAAAATCTTATCGATTGCTTTTTAGAACTGGCGTAGTTTTTTTTTGGCCTATCTTGTATAACATTTTTATTTACTGTTTCCCTGATTCTTTAAAGGGTTGTTGTAAAGCTTGGTTCACCTAATACTTATGACGAACCGTTGTACGAACTGTCAAATACTTTAATCCAGTACACAAAAACACGTACTAGACTAAAGGAGTACAACGCTGTACGTTGTATGTCTGTCCCAGGCATAATACTTCCAAAACTCATCTTATAATATTGCCACACAAACCTAGAGTCGTATTCTTGATTTCAAATAATAGTAACATAATCTGGACACTTTGAACGGAGTTCCAAGTAAAGTGAAATATCTTGGACTGCTACTTAATAAAAATCATTTTGGATGATCACATTGAGAGTAGCCAATAAATATATATAATGTTAATACTATAATATTTAACTATATTTTACGAACAAATATGCTTCATACTGTACTTGCATGGGTGCCTACAAAAGATGAAATAAAAAAATACTAATGAAAGATCTATGAAAGTGTTGAAAATGAAAAAAAATTAGCTTCAATTAGCTTTCGTGTAGTGAGTGAATCTTACTTTCACCGATTCACTCCCAATCCACTTCCTGTCGTACCTGAGTAAGCTTAAAATCATTTACGATCTAGCCACTGTCGAAAGCGTTTCCATTGAAATCCAGGCTTGCTTCAAACTAAGTGGTGAACGACCGTGCATCAACTTCGTTGAAATTTATTTGATTTCATCCCCCCACCCGAGCAGTGGTTGGCGAACACAACGAAACATGCCTGCCAGTGTTGCTAGAAGTATTGTCATTTGACGATGCACGCATTGCTGTAACTTTCCTCGACAAACAGCTCCCCGAACTTAGAAGCGCGTTTCTGTTTTATACTGCGGTAACTTATTGAAATTGCATTTGTTGCATTTCCACTGGAGCTATGAACACAGCAGGAATTGCGTTAAAGCAACATCAATATCAGTAATTTCAGTTATCATTTCATAAAATGGTTGATTATTGTTTTCGGTGCTATAATTACTTTACCTGACGGCACTGTTTCTAGTCTATAAAATAATGAATACCTCAGAAATGAATATAAATCCGAACGTATTGCATGCATTTCAATTGTCATGCTTCATACTAGTTTGACGCCGAAGACTAAAATAAACACCGATGAATGAAAAGTTTAGTCGGTTTTGCTGAAGCTGACTAAGAAGTGGCTGTCAAAAGAGGATAATGTGCTTCAATTGAAAGGGATGAATGTTAAGTTCATCGTCCCACGACGATTTTCAATTGAAAGTGAAATTGTATGACCCTGATCATCATTCATATCCCTCCAGTTCGAACAAGCGACACGTACGGTCGTGTTTTTCGCTCTTTAGTAAAAAAAAGTTTTTTCCCGTTTCGAAATCGAAACTGCCGTCGGCCTTATCACCATGATCGTGGCCTATTGTCCCAATCAAGCCAGCAAAGCTAACAACAACGGTCCTACGGAACGACATTCGCAAGCTAACTCGGAGGCAGGGGCAGTTTATCATCGCCGGCGACCTAAATGCGAAACACAAAATCTGGGGGAACACCCGGCGCAACCGGAACGGAATGACTCTGCACGAAGACCTGGATGAGGGCCATTACACCGTCCTGGGCCCGGATACTCCCATCCGTTTGAGCAGATCCGTAGTCCATTCGACAATCGACATCTTCCTCACCAACATGGGAAACAACATCGCCCAGCCGGTAGTACAGCATGAGCTCAGCTCGGACCACTATCCAGTGGTGGCCAAAGTTGGGTCCTCGGTCAACCGGCATCGGATCACCAGACGGAACTACCATCGCGCCAGTTGAGAGAGGTTCCGACTACACGTTAACGACAACATCGATTTGAACATGCACCTTGAGTCGGTTGATGACATCGATCGACAACTGAAGAGCATCGAGCAAGCGATCTCCCAGGCCCGGGAACAACATGTACCGGTGTTTAATCAGGTAAGCAACTCTGTACCCATTGATAGACCCACTAATGAATTAATACAGTTGTGAAACGCCATTCGAATGCAATATCAACGAACTGGTTTGCCAACACTAAAAAGTCACTGTAATCGAGTGACGAAAATTATTAAGGCCAGAATGGTGGACCTTAAGAATAATAATGTTGCCGACAAGATCCGCTCTCTCCCAGATTGTGCAAAGCGGTTCTGGAAGTTGACAAGATTTTCGAAAATTAAGCCTAGGCCCATTCCACCATTGATCCCATTTGGCAGCAACGGCTCTAAGGATCGCTTGATAACTCCTGCAGAAAAGGCTGCTGAGATAAGTCAATACTTCGTTAGCTCCCACAATCTCGGACAAAATATCGTCAGTCCACACGAAGCTGCCGTAAGCGCGCTTTTTACTAACATCGATATAAGCCCCAACGACTTCACAGAGGAGTTGGAGATCACAGCTGACGAATTGTTGACTTATATCAAAGGCTCAAAAAACATGAAGGCCCCAGGTTTCGATAACATTATGAACTTGGAGCTCAAGCAATTGAGCCCCCAGTTCTACGCTCATCTGGCGTTGATTTTCAACCAATGCCTGCAACTTAGCTACTTCCCCTCGTGTTGGAAGTCAGCCAAAGTCATTCCCATCCAGAAACCTGGGAAAGATCCTTCATGTTCCAAGAGCTATAGGCCCAGCAGCCTCGGATTATCCGAGCTTTATGAGAAAGCGATCTACCGTCGGCTTCTCTTATCTGCCAACGAGCTGAACATCTTGCTCGACGAACAATTTGGCTTCCGAAGTGGACGTTCAACAATTCACCAACTTAATCGAGTCATTAATGTCCTCAGACGGAACCAGTCTGTTTCTAAATCATCTGCCATGGCACTTCTAGACATCGAGAAGGCCTTTGATAACGTGTGGTACGATGGCCTGGTGTATAAGCTAAAACGATACAATCTTCCCATCTTCCTGGTGAAGATAATTAAACATTATCTGTCGGACAGGACATTCCGAGTTTCGCTGCAAGGTGCAGTTTCCGATGCACAGGAGATCTCCGCCGGTGTTCCGCAGGGAAGTATACTAGGTCCACTTCTGTTCAACCTATTCACCTCGGACATACCCCCGCTCCCAGAAAATGGATCTCTGTCGTTGTTCGCCGATGATACCGCAGTCGTCCACAATGGTAGGGTAACAAGAGCGCTTACAGCGAAACTGCAGCGAAGCCTGAATGTTCTGTCAGAATACTTCGCCAAATGGAAGATCTGTATCAACGCAGCAAAGACCCAGGTCATCCTATTCCCACACTCCAACTCTCCCAAACTTGTTCCGCCTGAGGATTGTAAAATTAGCCTAAACAACACAACGGTGGAATGGGCCAAATCAGCTGTTTACCTTGGTGTTACCATAGACAGCAAGCTTATTTTCAGGGAGCAGGTTGACAAAACTGTCACAAAGTGTAACGTTCTGTTGAAGCTACTGTACCCATTGATCAACAGAAGGTCTACATTATCCCTGATAAACAAGCTTGCTGTCTACAAGCAAATCATACTTCCATTCATCGAGTACGGCATGCCAATCTGGGAGAGTTGCTCAAAAACACATCACCTGAAGCTTCAGCGTGTTCAAAATAAGTTCCTCAAGATAATCCTGAACACCCCTCCGAGGACAAGAACATCTTAGGTCCACCGTCTGGCTGAGATAAAAATGCTCGATGATCGCTTTAGTGAGTCTATCAATCGGAACAGGGCACGCTGCCTGACATCGGATCACCAGATCATTTGGAATCTGGTCCCCACCCCTAGGATTTTCAAATTGTAGTTGTAGTTGTAGTTTAAGTAGGTTACCAAATTTCAAACAAACAATGCCCCAAGGGCTGATCTGAACACTTAATTATAACATAAACACACTAAAAACACCAGACACATAAAACACTGAACAAAGCTGAAGAGCCCATTGGGCTAAAACACTTACAATGTAAATCTATATATATATATATATATATATATATATATATAAAACAGAGTGGCATACGTAAGACCGCTCATAACTCGAGAACGGATCGTCCGATTTAGGTTGCCTTTTTTTTTGTTCTATTCGGCTGCGCTCAAGGAACATTTATAAAAAGAAAAAGTTGGACAAATCTATGGGAAAAATGAAAACTTAGAAAATGGTAGATTTTCAATACATTATGTATGATATTTTTTCGTTTTGATCGAGTTATCCTTGACATGGATCGTAGATGACGTTGATAGTCCACCTGACATTGTTGGCGCAATTTGGTGTCCTTATTGTTCTGCTTTTGGTTAATGTTCGTGGTCCAGCTTCGTTCGAGTCGCTTCGGACTGTGGGTGGTCTACTATGTGCGACATATCGAGAGGCCTGTCAGCAGTAAGCGATTAGCAATTGCTAGAAAACGACACTCATTGGGATTCAACTCTTGCGATGCCATTGTTACTGCACCTGTGAATCAAATTCGTACCCTGTTTGCGGTCATCATTTTGACATGTGTTCCATCAAATATAGTCGAATTGTGGAACAAATACAAGGATGACATGGTTGATGATATTTTACATCGAGCTCGCACAACCACTTTAAATTACAAGCTGGAAATTCACGATGAGATGCGCAACGAGGCGCTGATTTTGATCGAACACATGTGTTTGCTCATATGCGGCAGTTTGTTGTCCAAATTGGGCATGCCAATTCCAAATCGTGCAATACACAATGCATTCAATCGAGAGTTGGAGCATGAACGAGAATACGATCATGACGCTTTGAGACAAGTGGTTCGAACAAACGTACCGTTGTTGACTCCTCAGCAAGAGGACGTTTACGACACTTTGATGAAAGCGATTGACGACCGAAATGGAGGCATTTTCTTCATCGATACACCTGGCGGAACTAGCGAAAAGTACCTTATTTCATTACTATTGGCTTCGGTTCGCTCAAGAACAGATATTGCGCTGGCGGTTGCCTCTTCAGGTATTGCAGCCACATTGTTGGAAGGCGGTCGAGAGGCTCATTCTGCGTTGAAGCTGCCGTTGAATCTCCAACTGACTGACGAACCGACATGCAACATTTCGAAGAATTCGGCAATGACGAAAGTGTTGCAGTGTTTTAAGATCATCATCTGGGACGAATGCACAATAGCACTCGATCGAACTATGCAAGATCTGCGCAGTAACTCGAGACTTTTTGGAGGCGCAATGATTTTGTTGCCAGTTGATTTTCGACAAACACTACCTGTCATTCCACACGCCTTAAGCTTTCGTATTTGGGGCGATATGTAAAGAAGCTACAGTTGACGACAAATATGCGAGTTGCCTTGCAAAACGATCCGTCTGCCGGTATTTTCTCGAATCAATTGTTGGCGATTGGCAATGGATTGATTTCGTTCCCGCCGAATGTCTGCCATTTCACAACGACGAAAGAGGAACTCATTACGAGTGTTTTCCCAAACATCGTCCAGAATTATGAGAACCACGATTGCTTAAGTGCACGTGCGATTTTGGCAACGAAAAATAAGGATGTCGAGGATTTGAATTTCGTAATTCAAAATGCAATTCCTGGACAATTACGTTCATTCAACTTAATTGATTGTGTGACTAATCTGGACGAAGGAACCATTTATCCAACAGAATTCCTGAATTCATTGGATTTACCAGGATTACCACCATATAATTTAAGACTGAAGATTGGATATGTTATCATCATGCTCCGGAACCTCAATCAACCGAAATTGTGTAATGAAACAAGATTGGTCGTATAACTACTCAAGAATCATGTCATTCAAGCAATGATACTCAAAGGCAAATTCAAGGGCGAGGAAGTGCTCAATCTGAGAATTCCACTTATTTCAAACGATTTACCTTTCGAGTTTTAACGAATACAATTTCCGGTTCGCCTTGCATGGTCATGGTGACATAACAATCAATAAATCACAAGGTCAATCTTTAGAAGTGTGCGGGATTAATCTCGAATGCTTCTCGCATTGTTGTTTATTAATCTTTGTTTATTTACGCGCCGGATAATGGAACAAAGAATGTAGTCCATCACAAAGCACTGAATTGAACTTGCGCAAGATTCTGTCATCCTCTAAAATCATGCAAATAAAGCATATTTCTTCAAACAAATTCGAAATCAATATCATTCAATCAATACCTAAAATTCGAGTGTCGTAATCTGTTATTGATTGCAAATGAACGACAAACAAATTTAGGTGACAAATAAGCCAAGCCTAGCTTAAAGTTAATAAAAAAAAATTAAATCATGAATGTTCGGAATTATTTGAATCATAAAATCGATTAAAGCGGAACAAAGTTCGCCGGGTCAGCTAGTTAGTATATAAGGCAAAGAATGGAAATAAAAACAAATTTAGTAGTAGTCTAGAGTATTCTTAGACGGAGACGACGAAGGATAAAAAAAAAAAGGGAAGGAGGAAGGGGGGGGAAGGGGGGGGGGGTGGGGGGGGGAAAAGGAAGGGGCCCGGGGGGAAAATTGTGGGGGGGGGGTTGGGGGGGTCTTATCATCAAAAGTCCGTTTTGATCTTATGCAGACGATCTCAAAATCTATTTGAGGATTCGTTCAGTTAATGATTGTATTCACCTTCAACGACAACTTGATGCAGTGGCCAATTGGTGCACGATTAATCGGATGATGGTCGCTCCTGCCAAGTGTTACCGTCATAACGTTTTCGCGGAAGAAGCAGCCGATAACCTTCAATTATGAACTGCTTGGATCGTCAATAGGCCGAGTGAGTCATGTGAAGGATCTCGGGGTGATTTTGGATACACAACTAAATTATAAGAAGCATGTCTCTTACGTCGTTGCTAAAGCATCAAGGACTCGTCTTTAGAATAGCCAAAACATTTTCCGACGTTTAAATAATGTTTAAAATCGCTGTTCTGCCATTTGGAGCCCTTATCACAACAACGGTGCGGAACGAATTGAATCGGTTCAACGTCGCTTTCTTCGTTTCGCTCTCCGAAGACTACGAAGGAGGGATCGGTTCCGATTGCCCAGTTACGAAAACCGTTGCCGTCTGATCAACCTGCAAACTTTGCGAGTGAGAAGGGACGTCAACAACACATTGATCATCGCGGACGCCCTACAAGGCAGAATTGATTGCGGGGCGATTCTTGAGAATATCGACTTGAATGTTCGTCCTCGGCCACTGCGAAATAATATTATGCTGAGGCCTCCGCTTCGTCGTACGAACTACGGACTCGAGGGTGCGATCAGCGGTTTGCAACGAGTGTTCAACAGAGTGGCTTCATTGTTCGACTTCCATCTTTTGCGTGCAGTTCTCCGTCGAAGATTTGCCGCTGCCTTCGAGTATCGCGGTAGCTGATAATGACTACGAAAAAATGTATTTTTGTGTCTATAGTAGTATGTTTTTTTGACTAATTCTGATTTACTCGTTTATGTATGTGATAATTTTTGTAACTTTGTTTTTTTTTACATGCTTTACCAACATCATTGGGGCTGCAGAAAGCCTGTTGATGTAAATTTATAAATAAACAAATAAATAAATAAACACGCCGCTCCAAATGTCATAACAAGTCTTTTCCGGACATGTTACAATCGATCTCAGATGTTTCGGGATAGTTAAAGTGACCAGACGTCACGCGTTTCGCGGGACAGTCCCGCGTTTTAGCAAAATGTCCCGCGTCAAAATGCGTCCCTCGAAATGTCCCGCGTTCCATTCGATGGAGGAAAATGTCCCGCGAATTTAAAATTTGTGACAATTTTTATCACAAATAACATTAAAGTCACGCTAATGCTTCATCTTTGCAGAGCGTAACTGATTTAATGCACCAATCACATCCTTATTTATCTTTATCTCAAACGGCACACATCTCTTTTTATGTTTGACAGCTACTGTCGACACTGACCTGAAAGTACTTGTCTCTTTTCAATCAACTTCTTCGTTTAGGTTAAAGTGAGTGAGCGATATGGGTTCAAATCACTGAGCTGACTGTCAAAATATAAAACAAATTTGTACTGGTTGCGATTTACAGAGAGCTTAAACTGAGTAAAGCGGATTTTAACAGAAAAGGTTGAGAAATTATAACTTTTCTACAAGGTAATTGGGTAAAGCTTGTATTTTGATCAGTTATTTACAAGAATATTCTGCAGGGTGTTTCAACAATCATGTCTAAGAAATGCCAGTGCTCGTTTACCGATGACCTGCGACATGAATTCCCTTTCCTGAAGAAGGCGGAGGTCAGTGGCAACGTCTTCTGTGAAACTTGTAGCAGTGAGTTTTCAATGGGATCTGGAGGTAAAACCGACATCAAGAGGCATCTGTCGACGGACAAACACAAGCGCGCACTTGAAGCAGCAGCAACCTCTAAAGTGACCAATTTTTTTTTCCAGCAATTGCAAAAAAATGTTCTCGCTCCGTATTCTGTGGATCAGCTGCTCACGTGTATGGAAAACATTAGCTATCTCACAATCTTCACAGATGCCTCCAATCACAAGGATATAAAGCTGTTTCCTTCTGTTATCAGATTTTTTGATTACAAGCATGGAGTTCAAGGAAAGTTACTTGATTTTGTATCTCTTCCTGGTGAGACTTCTGAAATCATCGCGACATCGGTTTATGAGATTTTGAGTAAATACAAAATACAGGATAAGGTCGTCGCAATTTGTGCGGACAATGCGAATACGAACTTTGGTGGGCTGCTCCGCAAAGGAACAAATAATGTTTACACGAAATTAAAGGATCAGCTTCAAAAACCGAATATAGGCGTAGGGTGTGCAGCACATATCGTACACAACACAACACAAACACAACACAGCGGCAGCAGATAAGGTCGACTTCCCTTAGATATTGAGTGTATTGTAGTTAAGATTTACAGTCATTTCTACATTTTTACTGTCAGAGTCGAGAAGCTGGAAGAATTTTGCCAAGAAGCGGAAATAATATATATATGAGGATTTTGGGTTACAGTAAGACAAGATGGTTGGCCATGATGCCTGCAATCGAACGAGTGCTGAAAATGTTTTCACTTCTTAAATCTTATTTTTTGTCAATCGATAATAGTCCCAGAGTTCTACGTGAATTTTTTGAAGATGAAAGCTCTGAAATGTGGTTGTATTTCATGCATAGTCAAGTGGCAGTGTTCCATAATACGGTGAAAAAAAAATCAAAAGCGACGACAGTACGATTACAGAAGTTGTATGTGAACTTGATGATCTTAAGTTTAAGCTTCGTGAAAGGGTCAGTAACCAGTTTTTGCCGCTCAATGTACGATCTCTAATGAAAAATCTCGAAGAAAATGGTTGGTCGAAGTTAAAATCCTGTAAATCCAGTATGATAAACTTTTATCAAAAGTGTATTGATTATCTTGAAGCTCGAGTCACCCAGTTCGACCAGGTTGATTGTTTTAAATGGGTAAACCTTAAAACCTCGATTGATTGGCGGGCAGTACTAACATGTTCTGTATACGTTCGTAAATTCAATGAGTCTAATTATCTAGTCGATGCCGATAAAGAAGAATCTGAGCTGTTTGTTCTTACGCGAAAAAATACGCAAACGAAGAAAAAATTGGAACGAGAGTAACGTTCAAAGTGCTGATAGGTGGGTCGAGCTGTTTAAATATTTTGAAGATAACAACATTGACAATATCCTAGACAGCTGGAACATACAGATGCCAAACCGGCTGCTGAAACAAGGAACACCACTGATGAATCCAGAAACAAGCCTTTATTCTTGCTGGATACACCAGGAAAGCTCTAGGAAGGGATTGCAAAAGAATTGTAGAAGAAGCCGTTATAAAAGACGATAAGTGGTTCAAACAGAAACAGAGGGTAACGAGTGCTGTCAAGTGAAGCACTGCATGAAATGAAGGGGGCTTAGTAAGAGGCTAACTGATGTTCTAGTCGACAAAAGTCACAGTACCACAAGAATCAATACCTAATCCAAAAACTGGAACGGCATGAACAATATTGACGCACAATAGCGTTGGTTTTGCGAACGATGACATACTTGCGGTAACAAGCGATACTCTGAGTCTGCAAATAGTGGAAATGTTCGAACGGAGCGATTGAAACCATTGAAAACTGGACGCAAGGAATAGAGCTTCAGATGACCAACACGGAAGATCTATATGTCAAGAATTGTAAATCGATGCAGCGAGCAGAAATCACCGTTTGACAACAGGTCGTAGTTTCTATGCGCGTGTTGAAATAGATGAAAACTAGAATCATCCTCTAGCAAAAATGGGGCTTACTCTCGTTCGACGTTCCACAGTGTCGAAAATACAGAGCACTAATTCTCCTCTATGCGTAACTTACATAAAGAATTAAAAGTGCAGAAAGGTGAAAGATCCGAGCGAAGAACCAGATCTGTTTGTAACGACAAAACTTCAACTTATGCAAAGAGTACAAAAGAAAGCATCGCCAACGCATTAATACCCTGTCTGGCAACTCGCCCTGCCACCACCGAATCCATACTTTACAATGCAGAGCACAAACATTTTCCAAAAGCTTTCATCGCGTTCATCTGTTTATTGCATGCTGATGGGAACACGCGATGCTTTTAATTTTGAATTTTGTTTGAAGCCAAGCGACGGGAAGACGCATTGTTTAAGTGTGATTAAACCGTTGACAGGCAGAGGAACAGAAATTTAAAGTCAAATCGTTTTATTTTTCTTACAATTTTGCAATACAATAATCATACTAAGTGTTGGGTTTTTTGTTGTTTGTTTTTCTCACGCTCACTTCTAAGCTCCAGATGTGTATCGTTTCATTACTTTCGGGGAAAATGGTAGATTATTTCGATTGTGGGCTCAACTAATTTAGCAACTTAAATGTTACCATTAGAATTTCCTGTGACAATTGAGGAAAACTTCCCAACAGAAAAGAGATTTTTCTTATCCTAGTCAAATCTTACTTTATAATCCTAAGCCTTAGTTGAAGAAGTCATTCAATAATAAAAATAAAATTCAAGAAATTTAGTTTTAACCTTGTTCCTCAGTTTCTTCTTTCGTCGATTGATGCGGTTTGTGTAAATTTAAGTAGGTGGTAGGTTGATCTTTCTGGAACAACGAAAACAAGCATGTACAAAAATCCAGCTTACAATCCAAGTTGGATAGACTTTTGTAGTCCTTATGAGAAAAAAAAATATACTAAAAAACAATAAATTACACGAAAAAAGAATGCCGATTTTCGTAGGTTTAGGTTTTTTCTTCCTTTTCCTTATTGTAGCGTTCGAGTTCCTTCAGGAATTGGGCCTTCGGTTTCATCACATTCGGTCGGTCACCTCGGCAGTTGGGACAGAACCACTTGCCCTTCGGTTTGGACATGAGCGCCACGCAGCTAAAGTGGAACCACTCGATTGGGCACAGATCGTTATCACACAGGATCATCTCGCCGAAGGATATCTGAAAGTTGAATAAAGCGTTAAAAAGGAACATTTTGTCCACAAACTCTCGTACAACGAACTTACCTGATCACACAAGCAGTAAGTCGGCTCATCCGGATCGATGGTTTCCTCTGGTGGAGGTGTATCTTCCCGTGCTTCCCTCGCCTGTCCCCTGCCGGTCTTTCGCTTCTTTTTCTTTCCCGAGCCAGCGCTTCCTTTCTTGCCTTGACCACTGTTATTCGACTGGCCGGAATTGTTCTTTCCTCCAGTTCCACTGCCACTGGCACCGCTTCCCGAAGCTTGTGCACTACCGCTAGCCCCGCCGGATTCTTGCTTGATGTTGCTTGTGTCAATCGGATCCACATCCATGGGTGCTCCAGAGGTGGAATTCGGTGTACTTGAGCCATTCGCACTGCCGCTATTCTGGTCATTTCTGGTACGACGTGCCCTTTTCGAACCACGCTCACCACCTGCTCCACTACTTGGGCCACCACCCCCACTGCCAGTACTAGCCCCAGCTGCTCCTGCACCGCCGCTAACGACACCACCACCACTTGTATTGCCAGCGGAACCATTGCCATTGCCAGCAGCGTTACTTCCACTGTTTATCGTGTAATTCGCGCTTGTCAAATTCGCTGTCGAGCTATTTCCACCGTTCGAACCAGAACCACTTGGATTCGGTCCAGTTCCAGCAGCTGCAGTGTAAACCGCTGGCGACGAATTGATATTGTTCGGCGAACATGCAGAGCCCGGACTATTGGAACGTATCTCCTTATGCTGCCCTTCGGTCAACTTCTCCTCTCGATTGTAATCCAACCTAAATGAGTGCAAATACAAAAACCATTAAGGAACATTTTCAATAGAATCCCTCCCCGACATACCTAGAAAAGAAATCGCTTCCCAAATTCTTGAAATCCTGATCTAGCTGGCGCGTTTTGTGATCGATCAAATCTTGCAACTGCTGGACAATCTGCAACTTCTCATCGCCCAGCTCCTGAGCAGCAATTAACCCCTGCTGAATCCGTGCAATCGCCCGTCTGGCTGCATTGTTAACGGGTTCCGTCGCTGGTGTAGTCGAGGAAGAATCGCTTCCACCACCACCACTTCCGCCGCTTCCTCCTGCACCACCGTTCAAATGCCCCGCACCATTGCTGATGCTATTGCTCCACTGATCATAATATAAACTAACATCTCGCAGATGGTTCCGATACAACACATCAATTTCTCTTATCCGCGACAGATGCCGTTGGACATCGTCCGGAAGGTTTTCAACCGAGTCTAAATAGTTTTCCACGTAGGTAGCCGAATAAGACGCTTCCCCTGCTACTTGGCTAATCATTGTACAACCGGAGGCATTCGTTTTTAGCACTAAATCACAATGCACTTGCTGCTATAGCACACAACTTACGAAACCTGCCTTCAACTGCATTCATCGAAGCAAATCCGTCTGAAGAACAACACTTTTTCACTCCGACCAAGCTGACATCGCGCAAAGATGCTTTTAATTTATGTTTTAAAATGTATTTTTCTAACGATTCTTTTTTCCTGCTATTTTTGCAGCGTTTCTTGTTTCTTCATTCGCGTTCATCGTGATTGCACAAATACTGAAGCAAATATGATTTGACAACTTCTGTATGTTGCCAGAGGCGGACTCTACTGTATAGTACTAGAACGATACACGGTGGGAAAATTGCGAGCATGCACGGAGAAAGTTGAAAATCTTGTTTCAGCTTGCACCATACACTGAGCCAGGATATATAGCAAAAACGATAATAATACCAGCAGCTCAAAAGTCATGAAGAAAATGGATACAGTGTCTGGCTCAGGGAGTACTAGCACATCGGTCCCAAGCTCAATCCCAATCTTAAAGATTCGCCCTTAATAACGTAACTCACACGAACACACCCTCAACTATTCTGTCAAAATAATGCCTAGGACAGACATCCCAAGTAACCACGAGGCTATAAAAGCTTACATATATAGGGCATATGCATTAAGTCTAGTGCATCATTGAAGTTGGATTAAAGCTGAAAAGGGCCCCACTAAGTTCGAACTAATGCTATATCTTTTATAATGCCATAAGACATTGCTAGAGTGTCATTATTGAATTGGTAATGCATCATTACATTCTTAAAGCTAATCTAACGCTTCATTACTTGACAACTTTTGAATTGATGCGATTCCGCATTAATGATGTTGATTTTGTGTTGAATAAGAGCAATAATATAATGCTTGTGGTTACTTGGGATACAACGTACAGCCAACAATCAATATGCAACTAGCGATTTGAAATTGGTTCACTGTTGTAAAACCCCTTGGTCCGAAGTACACCTTGAAAGGTCGGTATCGTGTTCGAAAGAAATTTCTTTTTCTATCCCAAACCCATGTTAAAGTCCGTTTACTGAAACTGAAAAGTAAAGAATCGAAAAGAAATTTCTGCAGCAGTATCCACCTGAAAAGAATGAAAAATAAAACTGGAATTTGTAAGGTTTCCACGCAAACTAATGGGAGCTGTCACTTTTACTTTCGGAAAAATATTCCGCTCGATTATTCCGTAAGTGAAGGTGACATTTTGTTCCATGTAGATCAATTGTCAAAATTCCGCTTGGTAATATTGAACAAAATTCCGTAACCTCTCTACTTTTTAAGTCGATACTGGCCTGAAGCCAGCACTTAACTATACACATTTGCGCCTTTGTTTTGATTTGCTTTGTTATTTTGACAGAATATTTGAGAGTGTGTTAGTGTGAGTTCATTATTAGGGGTGCATTATTAAGCTTGGGACCGAGCTTGGGACCGATGTGCTAGTACTGACTGAGCCAAGAAAAAAAATCGTATTTGTTCGGGACCTACTGGTCTTGGAGTTAGTCTATGGTGCAGCCAACAATCAATATGAAACTAGCGATTTGAAATTGTTCCAGTGCTGTAGAACCCGTAGGTCCGAAGTATACCTTTCAGTCTGCACCTTGCTATACACTCAGGGTACAGCAGGGTTCGTTTTGGTTAACGATACGCTAAAAGTATGTAGCACTATCCGCCAAAAGCAATGAACCGCTCCAATGTGACTGAAAAGAGACAAGCATAATTAAAAACATAACAAAACAAAATAGACAAAATAAAATAAAACAGGATATTAGATATTGTCTTCAAAGTATGGTAGAAATAAATTATTTGTTGCTTTCCATCCAGTTCTCATCGATGTCCTAGATGGCCAAGTCCTGCTGGACCCGCAGCTGCTGCCGCCGGCACTTGTCCACATCAACCCGGCCGTTGCAGACGTGTCGGAAACGTTCCGGTAGTAACATGATATCTGTGTCTAATACACTCTTCTTGCACCGATTAATTTACAAACTAAGCCAGCACACCGAATCAAATTCACTTTGGCTTGGTTGTGGTATTCTCCTCTAAAATCTAGTTGTACTTGGTTGCAGGAAACAGTATCAATAAGAAAAATAAACTCGCTTATGACCTCTAACTTTACACGGTTGCTAAACAATAAACACTATCTTCCCCCACAATACCCGCGAACGACGACACTTTGGACCTGAGCTCGCTTGAGGAAAAATCACCAACACACAATAGCGCAATTGATTGTATGCAGTTTTTTGAATGAATCGCGAGCACGGCACGATCTCACGTCACGCAACACTCTTCTAACTTATGCCTGGGACAGACATACAACGTACAGCGTTGTACAACGCTGTACGTTGTATCTAATATCCTGTTTTATTTTATTTTGTTTATTTTGTTTTGTTTTGTTTTTAATTATGCTTGTCTCTTTTCAGTCACATTGGAGCGGTTCATTGCTTTTGGCGGATAGTGCTACATACTTTCAGCGTATCGTTAACCAAAACGAATCCTGCTGCTAACCTTTCCCCAACTATCCAAAAACCCAGTGATTTCTTGTGGAAGTGCAGAGAATTTCTCGGCTTCCTTCAAAGCGAGTATCACGTCAACACGTTCCTTCCCATTCTCTACTTGACCAGCATTCGGGCACGGCCGGCGCCGGTATTGCTTTATAATGGGTAACCAGTTTTTACTCATTGAAGATGTATGTTAGTCCCAAACATAATCTGTTGGTTCTTTGTGCAAATACAGCTGATCTGGCAATAACGGAATTGCATCCGTGGGCGGTCTCATGCTCATGCTCATTATTAAATTGTAATTGTATCGTTATTATTATCCGGGCATATTCATGCCCCTTAAACAGGTTTGGTTATTGTTGGATACCTTCTAATTAATCACGTTTTAATTGTTTTCATAATAATCGAATGTCTTTCCATAAAACAAACCTTATCGCAATTTATCGGGACTGTAATATTCTTCAGAAGTGTTTTAATCTATCAGCTTACAAACAAATAATTTATGGAATACCAGTGCTTTTGAACGTATATTCAATTATATCGGCTTTCCGAATCCTTAGTCTGTCATCCAGTTACAAACGCAAATAAAAACAACATATTTAACGTTAGCCGTGGAATGGATCTGGGAAATTTACATCAGAATTGAAACGGGAAAGGAATCAAAAGTGGACAGATGGGGAGGCCTGTAATTTCATTCCTTTTTCGTTCTTGACAGAGCTGGTTGATACACGACCACATCCGGACAAATCTCTAAAAAAAAACAAGTTGAATCAGATCAATCAACCGGAGTACCGTAGTAAGCACGATCGTCACGAATATTCCTAAAGATATGGTTGACGCTGCCTGAAAAGACCACGAAAACCTTTTAAATTCAATGCCTTACCGTAAGTCGAGGCGTCCACTAATGTGGCGGAGGTGTGGTATCACATACCATGTCAAAATATCGAGTCAAAGTCTTGTGGCGTGAGGCGAACGTCGACAAGGTGTTTTGACACGCTAGCAGATGCCGCACCTCCGCCACATCAGTGGGCGCCTGGTCCAAGAGTCTATTCTAGAAAGTTATAGGTTTTTTCGACGAACGGCAGCGATAAACTCCAACAGTCTGCAGACCCAATAGTAAGACAAAAACAAAACTTTTTGTAAATAAATTGGTAACATTGTTGCCAGAATCAGATAAATGCACGCAAAAATAAGACCACCTAACAAATCTAGTGCATATAGCACATTAGGAGCAACAATCAATATGCAACTAACGATTTGAAATTGGTTCACTGTTGTAGAACCCCATGATCCGAAGTACACCTTGAAGCCAGCACCTTACTATACATATTTGCGCCTTTGTTTTGATTTGCTGTGTTAATTTGACAGAATATTTGAGAGTGTGTTCGTGTGAGTTCATTATGAGGGGCGTATTATTAAGCTTGGGACCGAGCTTGGGACCGATGTGCTAGTACTGACTGAGCCAAGAAAAAAATCGTATTTGTTCGGAACCTACTGGTCTTAGAGTTAGTCTATGTTAGGAGTACTGGCATAGAATTTTCTGGTACAGCAGTGATCCACGATTATTTTTAACTTTTTTCGGTGGTCCTACGTCCTTCTGTTTGGGTCCATGGTAAGCGAAGTTCAGTAAAATTTACAGTAAAAAACTGTGAAATTGGAAGCACGATAGCTACCAAAAATAACTGAATACATCATCAATCAATGTGATTTACACTCCGCGTTCAGTACAGATTACTGGATTCCAGTGATTTTCACATTTTGCGTCAGTATTTATTATGGTTTTACTGAAAATCGGTAAAGCATTTACTGAACAGCGGATTTTAAATGACAGTTCATTAGTTTACAAAGTACATCTGTAAAATAAATACAAATGTTCAGTAATTTTTTATACGAATTGGTGGACACTTGTTGTTTTTGGGGGATATAGAGGAATCCAACTTGAAAAAAGAAGAAGACACCGAGTGGTGATTAATCTGACAGCTCCCATGTTAAAGTATAGGACGAACATTTTAAAATGCTTCTAGAAAATTCAAATGAAATTTTAATTAAAAGCAGTTTGTTGTATGATGTAAGAAAAATCCAAAACTGCACAATAGGGGCATTATTTTAATTTTATTTTTATTTTTCTGAAAATGTCTTTATTGAGTAGTTTTGGATTTTTCTTACATCATACAACAAACCGCTTTTAATTAAAATTTCATTTGAATTTTCTAGAAGCATTTTAAAATGTTCGTCCTATACTTTAACATGGGAGCTGTCAGATTTATCACCACTCGGTGTCTTCTTCTTTTTTCAAGTTGGATTCCTCTATAAATTGAAGAAATTTTACAGATCATTCAGTAGAAATTTTATTATACTGATCAAAACTGTAATTTTTTTTACTGAGTTTTAAAATAAGGATTTGGTGTGTATAGAAACGAAATTCAGTGGAACCAAAATAAGCCAGATTCTGCCTGCTGATGTTCTTGATTTTGGTGCATAACTTGTCATTTGCATAAAATCAACATTCACAGCCGATTCGAAGAGCTTCATTTATAAAATTTTGTAACGTTTTCTTTGATTGCCCACCCAAATCCTGTGCAACTGTGTCAGAAAGAAGCAAACCGGCCCCTCTGCGAACAACACGCACACCAGCCTGCGAAGAGAAGGAAAACATTCCACACGCTCTCTGGAGTTTTGAATCCGCTTTCTGCTCCGTTCTTCGTTCTGTTTCGTTTCTGATTCGCTCCCGAACGGTTGTGTTTTAGCGCGCTCTTTGCCCCCCGACTTGAATTGTCAGTTTTATAGATCTCCCGGTTGATTTCTGTGTAGTGTGCTGTTTCAACGTTTTGTTCCCGCAAGTTTTTCCAGTGTGATTTTTGCCGATTTTCCCTTCGGATTGTGTCGATAGAAAGTTATTGTCAGAATTTTCTAATCAGAAATTTCAATCGGAAAGTGTTTGCCCGTCGCCCTCCCGAGTGAAACCGTCCCTCCCAAGGAATAAAAAAGTGATCGAGCAATTAACTGCGAATTTTTCTGTGCTTCAAGTATACAAACCAACCGTTTCATCAAAGATGACTTCCACCAGCTTCAACATCGGATTCGGAGACAACTCCAAGAGCTCTAGCAAGTAAGTGCCTACCCTGCTTGTTTATCCTGCTGGGGGAAGAATGATATTTTGATTTGGAATTTCAATGTTTTCCGCTGATAAGAACCGACATAGCGGAACAATCGAGAACAAACTATTTTAGAATGAACTTCCACAGTTTTTGTTCTCTTTTCAACTTTAATTACTCCCCGATATGGAAAACTTATTACCATCGCAACCAGCAGGCGATAAAGCCATACCGCGGCATGCTTTGCTTTATTTTTCGCGCTCGTTGCGGCTGGATCGCTACGAAATGCTTCCTGTTTTTGCGTGATCTTCCTCGCCTGTTTGTGCCGGACTGGGATCGTCGTCCGCCTGCTTGCCGGTCGACTACTCGGTCAAAGTAGATAGAATAACTTCACTCATATTCTTTTGGGGCTGTTGTGGGCATTCTATGTAGAGCACCACCACCAAGAATGGCAATGATAATATCGTGCGGTTCTTAACCACCGAGCAGGTAGATCAGATCGGTCAGGGGAAGAACATATGGCGGGAAGGTGTAGAGCCAGTCCTCGCGCCGGTCTGGTTATGGTCTGCCTCTGCACCGCGCCGCCGTTCTCGATTATCGTTGTACGTATTCGGTATTTCGGGTTGGGCAAGAGATGTACCCACACACACACACTCTTCCGTCCTATAAGCGAACAGAAGGGCATAAAAAATAAACTCAATCAACCCTACGAAGGCAGGAACCGAACAAAAGAGTTCATTTTTATAACCGAACCCTGCAAGTCTGGTGTGCGAATTCTGGATAGTTGGTTAGCCGCTTTGTTGGGTGACGAATGTGTTTTGACTCGACTGTATCAGCTGCTGGAGTGCTTGCGGGAAAATGTTTAATCATATTCCTATTTCTTCAGAGTAAAAGAAATGTTTTCTTGACTCGATCAAAATGTCTGTACGAACTGGTTGTCGTAATCAGTAAATACAATACATTAATTCTATATCTTCGTTTGACTAAGAATGAGGAGTCGATGGTTTTAAAAGCGTTTATAATTCGTTGAAAATCATTCAAAATAAAAAAAGCCTATTTTGATTCTGAAGGTCCCCAAACTCCTTTCCTCGTGATGAGCAGGGCAATTCCACGCTGTTCTTTTATTTGATGATTGTGGAGTTTGCATAAGACTCACTGTTTAACTGAAATAGAAAGATAGATAATTCATTGACGTTTTCAGGTCTTCCATGAAATTTACTCCTGTTATTGTTACAGAACAATGAAAAAACCTGCATGTAGTAGACGAAATACGCGAATCTGTCAAATGTGAACAGTTTAAATTGAATAACTGAAGCACCTTTAAAGTGATTTATAAAAAGATTATGTTAAGAGCTTCGAACAAATCAATAGACACTAATATTCTGATTTCTTCCCGAAATTTTTCGAAACATTGTTTAAACCATAATAAAAACTACAGAGACAGCCCAATGCGGTTGTACGCAAAGTTGACGTAGGACTACGTAGCAATGTCTAATGAATGTTACTATTATTTTTAATCAGCCTGTATTAGAATAGAGGCGACGTTGATTGATTGGAACAAGCGATTATCTGTCAAAGCCTTGCCAAAAATCAGTGGGGTTGTGTATAACACACGACCGGTTGATGTAGACTTAAAGACTGGACTCGGAAAAAATGAGACACACAAAAATTATCACCAAAAATTCATTTTAAATCGGATACTTCTAAAATTTTCAGGGATTAAATAACTATACATTAACTATGTTTTGCTATGATTTATTTATTGAATTTCCTCCCCTAAGCTGAATGCTCGTACATTTCTCTTAACACTGCTCATGAGATCTTGGGCGAGGCTTTGTCCATCTTCCTTACACAATTTCTCCCAGTTTTTCTTCAAAGCTTCATCGGTTTTGAATGTTTATCCGCTTTTCTTCAACTTCTTCTTAATTATCGCCCAAAACTTTTCGATCGGACGAAGTTCTGGTGTATTTGGCGGGTTCGCCTCCTTCGGGACCACATTAACGCCCTTCACTTCGTACCAATCCATTACAGGCTTGGCGTAATCGCACGAAGCGAGATCCGGCCAGATCAGCGTTGGACTACGGTGAGAGCGGAGGGGAAGGGCAGCAAGCGCTTCTGCAAGCATTCCTCTCGGTAAATTTACCCGTTTATGGTGCCGGTTGTAACAAACGGCTTACTGTACCGTCCGCACTCGCAGATCGCCTGCCACAACAGGTACTTCTTCGCGAATTTGTCCATCTTTCTCTTCCGGAACTTTTCCGGAACCTCCATGCGGGACGTACCGACAAAAAACTCGAGGCCGGGGATTTGTTTGGTGTCCGCCTTGATATATGTCTCTTCGTCCATGACGAGACAGCCTGGCTTGACCAGCCACTCACGGTACAGCTTCCGCGCACGCAATTTGGCCACCCTGTTTTGCTTGTCAGTCCGGTTTGGCGCCTTTCTGACCTCAAAAACACGTAGCCCAGCCCGCTTCATGGTCTGCTGGACGAACCACTTCGACGAATTGACCTTTTTGGCCACGTCTCGGGTGGAAAGGTTCGGGTTATTCTTAAAGTACTGCCTTATCTTCCGCGCCTTCTCTGGGTATTCCGTTTTCGATTTTCGGTCGCTTCCAGCTCGCCGCTCGATGGTCTTCGTCTCCTGGAACATCTTCACAACGCGGGACACGGTGGAATGATGGATTCCAAGCCTTTTGCCGATCCATCCGTGCGACTGACCAGGATTATCGATCACCACGCCCAAGATTTGCTGACGTAGCTCTTCTTGTTTCGAATGCATCTTGAAAACTACTTGACAGATCGCAATTAAATTTTGCACACATAAACATAACACTCTAAACAACACAAAATTTCATTAATTTTTACTTACGCGATAAAAAGTTACACTCAAAACAAAGTGTCGCATTTTTTCCGAATCCAATCTTTAGTTAAACTGTTTGATGCATTTTCTAGTTCAACATGTTAGATCAGTTTCGTTAGTTTCGTAGGGCAACATTGCAATGCACGTGCTGTTCTAATGGGACGTTTGATCGTCATAGATAAGTAAGTATGTTAGACAATTCTATGATTTTCTCTTTAGAAATCATTTGGCGGCCCTAGAAAAGGTTTGAATATTGATGCGATGAAATGGCAACGGCTGTGCTGGCAGTGGTTATTGTGTTGATACCAGTTGGAGACCAATATCCTTATCACGTTATAGATTGTTGAGGGTCTGTTTGGGATTTCAAAGTCAATTATTAATGATATTTTTGAAAATTGACTTGAGAGTCGCGAAAATCTTCAACTGATTGAAACTACAATCTCGAAAATCTATCGAGAAACGAGAAAGTTATTAGCGTTCGAAGTTTTTTTTTTCTGGAACTTTACCTGCTTTGTTTAGATTTGGTTGGTGTTAATATGCCTCATCGAACTTTTCAAAATTATTCGAAAAAGTTTCGGAGTTTCACGAGTCGAAAATTCCAGGGATATTACTTCGCAGACCATTAGTCAATTTCACAGAACTTCATCAAAGCTTCAGCACAAAAATTTAGCAAATGTTGCAGAACTTTATCACTGTCGGAAAATCTTTAGCAAAGTTGGTAGAACAAATTTCAAGTTTCAGTACAGTTAACAAAACCTCAGAAAATGTAGAATTTCAGCAGATTTCACAGAACTGTAGCGCAGTTTTAGCAAAACTTGCAGAAATCCCGAAAAGTCCACATAATAAAATCAAAGTTTACAGAACTTCAGCAATGTTGGCAGAACTTTTTTTATTTGCTTCCTTTTAGGCTTAAGACATTTCAGGAGCCATATCTTTCTAGTTTACAGAACCATAAGCAAAGTCCGCAGAACTTCTGTGAAGTTAGTAGAAATGTAACAATGTGTTTATAGAGTTACCTAAAATTTACCAAACTTATGCAAACTTCTTAGAACTTAACTGAACTTCATTGAAGCTTGCATAGCTTCAGAAAAGTTGGCAGACCTTCAACTCAAAGAAGCAAGTAAATGAAACTTCCCTAAGTAGATTATAGTACTTCCCCAAGAAGAAAATTCGCATAGGAGTTCAAAGAAATTCCCGAAAATATTCATAGATCCTTCCAAAGAAGTTCCTACAATACCCCGAAGATGTTCAAAGCTCACTAAATTTTAGAACAGTTCACAGAACAAAATAAATAAGTTTGCAAAATATCAGAAAAGTAAGTAGAAGATCAACAAAGTTCACGCAGAGCTTCAGAATAATTAGCAGAAATTTAGCTAAGTTGAAAAAAATCTTGTTGGTAGAACTTCAGAAAACATGAGCCAAATTTCAGCAACGTTCACCGGAATACAGCAAGGTCAGCAGAACCTAAGCAAAGATTCTAACATCAACAGAACTCCTGAAAATTGTAGAACTCAAGCAAACTTCGCAAAACTTTAGAAAACATCGTAACACTTTAACATAAGTTGAAAAGAAATGTTTTTTACAAACCTTGAGACCTGTCATGATTCGTTTCTTCAGTGTTTGAAGGACGTTAGCAAAGCTCCTATAATTTCCTATAAATTTCTAAGGAATGTATCGAAAATAAGCTATCCACGTACATTTGCGTTGAGGCATGCTGTGCGTTTGACTGTCGTCTTTTGTTTGTTTACTTGTATGCACGGTTTAAATTCTTCGTTTTCAAAAAGTCGCGCAATGAAAAAGACGTGAAAATTAAGGTTTTGGACACATGGCTACGTGAAAAGGGTGTAACTATGCGACAATTGGCGAAGCGCTTTGGAATTCATCACGCGAGTGTAAAATCCATCATAACCAAGTTTGGGGAACACTGTTCTTTGGATGAACTGCCAGGAAGAGGCAGAAAGCCCGGATCTTCCAACCCTAAACTGGATCAGAAAGTGGAAGCTCTAATTCCGAAGAACAAATCAATGTCGATACGTGATTTGGCCAATAAAGCGGAATGATTCAACGTATCAAGAAACGGAACAACCTGAAGACCTACAAGAAGCAGAAAATCGCAAAAAAAAAGTGCAGTACAGAAGCAACGCGCAGCAACAAGGGCCCGGAATTTGTACTCGCGAGTTTTGCAGCGACCGGATGCATGTATTTTGATAGACGACGAGACCTATGTCAAAGAGGACTCAAAAACCCTTCCAGGTCCACAATATTACACTGCCGTCGTAGGGGAGGATGTAAGCGATGCAGACAGGCCGATTCAAGTGGAGAAGTTTGGTCGAAAAGTGCTGTTATGGCAAGCAATATGTTCCTGCGGTATGAAGTCTACCATTTTTTACACTACCGGAACAATCAATGCGGAAATCAATCGATCTGAGTGTCTGCAGAAGAGGTTGCTGCCTTTATATCAGAAGCAAAGTACCCCTCCACTGTTTTGGCTGGATTTAACGTCGGCACATCACGCCAAAACAACACTCAATTGGCTCATGGAAAAGGGTATTGATTTCGTTGAGAATGGCATCAATCCGCCAAATTGCCCTCAGCTTCGGCCCATCGAACGTTACTGGGCGATTGTGAGGAGGGGCTTCAAAAATACTGGTAAATCAGCTGAGAATATGCAGGAGTTCAAAAAATTTGGGCTTAGGCGTCCTGTTAAGAAGATTAGAACCGATAACAGCTGATCGGGTATCTCTATTCGGGTATAAATAGGTAGTGTTTTTAATGCATACACGATGCCGGACGAGCTTGGTCACTCAATTTAAACAAATAGCCTACTCTACAGTGACGCACACTGTTATCGGTTCTAATCTTCTTAACACGTCCAAAAAATGTGACGAAACACTTGTTCGGAACTTGATGAAAAGTGTTCGATCAAAAATTCGCAAATTCGTGAAAGAATAATATTAATTTCATCCGGTCTTCACAATATTCAAGTTTAATCCCGTGCAATAAAGAATTATCCATTGTTTGAATCAAACATCACTTTTTACATGATTTGAAAGAAAAATATGTGGATAACTTATTTTTGATACAGTCCTTATAAAGTAAAGTTTGCTAAACTTCAAGAAAGATTGAAGAACTGCAGCAAACATCGCATAACTACAGCGGTTTGACTTCAGCAAAGATTACACTACTTCAGCAATAATCGAAAACACAGAACATTGAGCTCAACAAAGCTCGTAGAACTCGTCGAATCAGTGTTCCACAGTTTTTTAATGTTTGTCCCTAGCCCCTACGGTCCTCCCTTTTTGGGTTCATGGTAAAACTTAAACTCGGTTCGCAGAGTTCTAACCTGTTTTACAAAACTACAACGAACTTCATTGAGCAACTTGACTAAATCCCTACGAACTTTTGTAAAATTTGGGTTTTTTTTTACAATTCTGCACCTAATTTTCTGCTGTTTGGCGAACTTTGCCGAAATTCTATTAACTTTAATAAAATTCTGCGAACCATGCTGATTGTTTTTCCAAACATAAAAATCTTTTGTGAAGTTTGATGAAGTTCCAAGATCTCTACTGAATCCCTTTGGAGATCACCGAACTTTTCTAAAATGTTGCACCCTTTGCTCAAGAAGTTCGTTGTAGTTCTGTGAAAAATGTTGGAACTTTTTGAACCGATCTTAAGTTCTACCATGTATCCAAACAAAACAGGCCGTTGGGACTTCGAACAAACATTAAAAAAAAAAACAGTGGATTAATTCCACGTGTTCTAGGACCTTTGTTGAGCTCTATGTTCTGTGAATTTTGCTGAAACTGAAGTTCTTAAATCTTTGCGGAAGTTACTTCGCTGCAGTGATGCGATTTTTGCTCCAGTTCTTCAATCTTTCTTGAAGTCCTGTAAACTTTACTGAATTCTATGAACTTCTCTGAAGCTTTTCAAACATTGCTAAAATGAATCATGACAGGTCTGAGGCTTTGAAGAATCAACTATTTTTACTTTTGTTCTGCATTTTTTGGTAAAGTGGTTCAAAGTTTTCTAAAGCATTGCGAAGTTTGCTAAAGTTCTGCTATAATTTAGTGTTCTGTAATCATTACTAAAGTTATTTTAACTATTCTTTAGTTCTGATGACTTTGCTGAATTACGGTGAAGTTCGCTGAAATTTGACTAATGTTTTTCTGAAGTTCTGCAAACTAATTTGGTTGAATTTCACGTAAATATTCTACAGCTCACCGTAAAATTTGTTGATATTGTACCTACTTTTCTGAAATTTCGCAAAATTATTTTTTGAGTTCTATGAATTTTACTAAAATTTTGCGAGCTTTGAACATCTTCGGTATGTTGTATGAACTTCTTTAGATGGGAATATGAACATTTCAGGGATTTTCTGTGAACTTCTCTGATAATTTCTTAGAACTACTATTCGGAGTTTCTTCTTGGGGAACTTATATGTGGACTTTTTCAGGAAGTTGTATAATCTGCTTGAGGAATTTTTATTTACTTCTCTGACTTGAAGGTCTGCCAACTTTGGTGAAGTTCTGTAAGCTTTAATGAATTTACTGAACTTTGCACTACAAGCTATATATTTCTGAAGTTCTAAGAAGTTTGCTTATGTTAAGTAAGTTTTATGAAACACTTCAAACATTATTACATTTCTACTAACTTCACTGAAGTTCTGCGGAGTTTGCTGAAATCTTGCTTTTCTAAGGTTCTCTAAACCTAAACAAAATGGATCTGGACATGATCATGGATCATGGATCATGAACATCATGAACAAGCCTAGAAAGAAGCGCATGAAAATGTTCTGACAACATTGCTGAAGCTCTATAATCTTTGCCTTAATTTGTTTTTTTTTTTTTATTTTGTTTTTTTTGGTTTTTTTTTTTCTTTTTTTTTTTTTTTTTTTTGGATTTTTTTTTTTTTTTTTTTTTTTGTGTTTTTTTTTTTTTTTTTTTTTTTGTTTTTTACACGGTTTTTTTTACGCGGTCCGCGTAAAAAAAAACCGCGTTATTTCAAAAAACGACGTAAAAAAAGTCAAGGAAATAAAAATTATATTTCATATTCATATTGAAAGTATATGGTCATTAAAATGTATTGGTGGTGCAAAAACATGGTTCCAGTTACATTGGCCACCGGGAATCTGCTACAAATGGATAGAGGTTGTTAATTCAATGTGTGAGCAAAACAGTCCAGAGTAGTTATAGAGAGTTTTTGTCTTCGGCAAAATTTGTCAGGGTGTCATTCGTCGTCTTTTGACATTATCATATTAGTTCCACATCATGCCGCAGAGATGTCGCTGCAGTCTATCTTTTCTAAATTAAGTGCTAGAGATTTGCCGTCTTGGGCGAAGTTTCTCAGTACGTCATTCGTCGTCTTTTCACATTATCATATTAGTTCCACATCATGCCGCATAGATGGCACTGCAGTCTATGTTTTCTAAATTAAACGCTAGAGATTTGCTGTCTGCGGCAAAGTTTCTCAGTATGTTATTTGTAGTATTTTAACATTATCATATCAGTTCCAAATTACGCTGCATAAAACACACAAAAATGCATTTGGAAAAGATAATCTGCATCGCCATCTCTACAGTATACATAATGTGGAACTAATATAACAATGTCAAACGACGACAAACAACATACTGAGAAACTTTGCCCAAGACGGCAAATCTCTAGCGCTAAATTTAGAAAAGATAGACTGCAGCGCCATCTCTGCGGCATAATGTGGAACTAATATGACAATGTCAAACGACGACAAACAACATACTGAGAAACTTTGCCGAAGACGGCATTTCTCTAGCGCCTCATTTAGAAAAGATAGACAGCAGAGCCATCTCTGCGGCATGATGTGGAACTAATATGATAATTTCAAAAGACGACGAATGACGTACTGAGAAACTTCGCCCAAGACGGCAAATCTCTAGCGCTTAATTTAGAAAAGATAGACTGCAGCGACATCTCTGCGGCATGATGTGGAACTAATATGATAATGTCAAAAGACGACGAATGACACCCTGAGAAATTTTGCCGAAGACAAAAACTCTCTATAACTACTCTGGACTGTTTTGCTCACACATTGAATTAACAACCTCTATCCATTTGTAGCAGATTCCCGGTGGCCAATGTAACTGGAACCATGTTTTTGCACCACCAATACATTTTAATGACCATATACTTTCAATATGAATAAGATTTATAATTTTCATTTCCTTGACTTTTTTTACGTCGTTTTTTAAATAACGCGTTTTTTTTTACGTCGTTTTTTGAAATAACGCGGTTTTTTTTACGTCGTTTTTTGAAATAACGCGGTTTTTTTTACGCGGTTTTTTTTTACGCGGTACCATTACCGTCGTAAAAAAAAACTTTGTATTTTTTTTTTTTTTTTATAATATTATCGATCTTATGTCAAAAATTTTATTTTGTATTTCTTTTGTCATTCTGGGAAAAAAATCAAACTTTTTTTTTTATTTTTTTGTTCCCCTAGGGGGGAATTTTTTTCAAAAAAGGGTTATTTTTTTTTTTATTTTTGGGTGTGTGTGCGGAGGAATAAAATCAAAAAACAACTTTTTTAAAAATATATGGAATTTTTTTTTTTTTTTTTTTTTTTTTTCAGAAAGTATGGAATTTCTCTTTAACATCTAAAAAATATGGGAAAAGGGAAGGGAAAACGATAAAATTTAAATTAGAATATGTATTTTGGGTAAGTAGAGGAGAAGGATAAGATGAGGGGTTGTATTGTATTTATTATGTTATATGGGAATGAATATCATTATGGTCATATGAATGATTTTTGTATAGACTGCTTCTTCGGTTCGTCAGTGATTATCTTTTGAATTTCAGGGAAGCTCGCACCTAATCTTCTGCAAAGCTCTTTGTTAAAATTTTGGAAGTTTCTTCCTAAACTTTCGGCAAGTTTCCTTATGAACTTCATGGGAGTCACAATTCACATCTAACAACCCAATATAACCTTCCAAAAACATATGGTAAGTTTTTATCCTGAGCTTAGTTACTTTCTAAACTTCTGATAAGTCCCATCCTGAACTGCGAGGAAAATTTCTACAAAACTTTGGGAAATTTCTCTCCAGACTTTCTTGGAAATTCCCTTTAAATTTCTTGGAATTTTATTTCTTGAACTTTTGAGAAGACCTTCTCTGAACTTCATGGAAGTTTTCTCTTAAATTCTGCAAAGTTTTTCCCTGTTCTTCTGAGAAGTATCTACCTGAACTTCTGGGGATTCCTGAACTTCAAGGAAGTCGCATTCTGAAATTCGGGAATTTTCGATTCTGGACTTCTCTAGAAGTCATCTGAACTTCTTCTGGGAAGTCATCTCCTGAACTCCCGAAGTTCTTTCCTGAAGTTTTTGAGAAATTCTTTCTAGAACTTATAGGTAGTGCCCTCTCTAGTAAGTTTCTTCCTGAAATTCGGCGAAGTTATTTCCTGAGCTTTTACTTTATAAACTTCTAATAAGTCCCATTGTAAACTCCGAGGAAAGTTTAACCGAAACTTTGGAAAAAAAATTCCAGAATTTGTAGGAAAATTCATTTAAATTTGTTGGATGTTTCATCCTGAACATCTGAGAAATCCTGAACTTTTGGGAAATTTTCTCCTGAACCTCAGGAAAGGTTATTCCTGAATTTCTGAGAAATTTTTGCTCACCTCCTATGCTTCTGGAAAATTTATTTCTGTTCTTTGGAGAAGTTTCTTCCTGAAATTCGGGAAAGCCTCTCTCTGAAATTCTGAAATGTTCTCTTCTGTGCTTCCCGAAATCTCTCTAGCCCTTCTAGGAAGGTCCAACGAAACGTTTGGGATGTTTCTTCCGGAAAGTCCATTCCTGAACTTCAGAGAAGTTCTCTCCTGAACTTCTTGGACGTATCGCCTTGAGCTTAGCGGAAGTTTGTTCCTGATTTTTTTGTGAAACTTTGCCCTCCCTGGTTTGTTTCTTCCTGAACCTCGGGGAAGTTTTTTCCTGAACTTCTGGGAATCTTAAATTTCTGGGAAGAGCTCCAGAACCTCTGGAAATTTCCAAACCTCTAAGAAGTCCTCTTCCCTAAACTTCTTCCTGAAGCTCTGAGAAGTCCTCTTCTGATTTTCGGAGAAGTTCTCTCCTAAACATCTGGGAAGTATGATCTTGAAGTTCGGGAATGTTTGGTCCTGATTTTTTGGGATAATCCTGCGTGAATCACTAAGAAGTGCTTCCTTTACTTCTGACAAGTTTCTGCCTGACCTTCGGAGAAGTTTTTTTTTTCGAGGAAGTCTCTTCCTGAACTTCTTGAAAGTATCTTCCTGAAGCTCTGGAAGTCTCCTTTTGTATTTTGTAGGATGTGCTCAAAATTCTGGGTAATTTTAATCTATGCTTCTAGAAATCTAAGACAGGTTTCATAAATCACTTAACTCGAGTTTAAATTTCAAAATCCCAAGTGCTAATGTACGGCAATAATGCGCTTAGCAGTACTTCAGAAAAAAAATCAAAGTTATAAGATTAATTTAAAAAGCTCATCACTTCTACTGTTGTTCTAAGTCTCTTACTCTTACTCTGAAAGATGTGACAGATCAGTCACTAGTTTCCGAGCGTTTGATTGAGTCGACCAACTCGACAAAATTTCTTCGATATCGACATCTGTAATAACAAAATATACGTGTCGAGCAAAGTCACGGTTGACTCGGCTTCTATAATTGGCCCCTATGTATGCAAGATGAAAAAAAAACTTTTATATTAGGGTAAATTGGGGCAAAACGGGCTATCTAGAAGACCCAAAAAAGTCGCTCCAGATTACTTTTGTGCAGATGTTCTGTGAGATATGTACTTTTCCAGCGAAAATAATATGTGACGATTGCTGCTGTTCGGAAAGTAACAAGAAAAATCAAAGAATAGGGATGAATTGGGGTAAAACGGGCCAGACACAACATGACATCATCCCTGTTAAGTTTCTAAATGTGATATATGTAAAATATATGCATTTTCACTCAAAGTATATTGCGGAGATTGCAACTATATGAGCAGAATGAAAAAAAACCCATCAATTTAGGGTGGATATGGGGCAAAACGAGCCACTTCTCGTGCTCTACACAACACGAAACCTGCGTCAAACGATTTATTAGCCCATTTTCATCCAGGAATGCATTTGGTTGGGTAAAAAACCAGTGGCTTCTCCCACTTGGAAATTTGGGTCCATTTGGTCCGACTTTGCATTGGTGGAGATCTGCGAACTATACTGAAGTTCTACGAACTGTTCTAATGTTTTGAGAAAAGTATAACTTTAAACTTTGCAGAAATCTGAAAAAAAATTACAACAATTCTACGGAGTTCGAAGAATTTCTGCGAACTATGTTTTACCTCTTGAAGGCCTAAGGGGTCATATATGACCCCAAACGGAAAATGGCTGTGTAAATTCACAGACTGAGTAAAAGTGTACACAGTCTTCGGCAAATCTGTTCTACGTCAACCCTTCTATCTGTGAAAAATAAAGAACATGTGAGTTTAAGGCCTAATTGACGACCTAGAACGTCATGAAAATTAAGAAGTTCAGAAAGAAAAAAATAATGCCTTATTAATAGTGTAAAGCATTGTTTTACAATAAGGAGTGTATCGAAAATAAGCTATCCACAAACTTTATTTCAAATTATGTTGAAAACCGATATTTTATTCATACAAAAAATTGATCCTTTATTGTACGAGGTTAAGCTTGAACATAATGAAGACCGGATGAAATTTAAGTTATTCCTTCACGAATTTTCGAACTTTGGATCGAATGCTCTTCATCAAGTTCCGGACAAGTGTTGCATCGCATTTTTTGGACGCTTGAGCCCAAATTTTTTTTCTAACTCCTGCATGTTCCCAGCTGCCTTACCAGTCTTCTTGAAGACCCTCTTCACGATTGCCCTGTAACGTTCGATGGGTCAAAGCTGAGGGCAATTTGGTGGATTGATATTTTTCTCAACGAAATCTATACCCTTTTCCGCAAGCCAATTGAGAGTGGTTTTGGCATAGTGAGCCGACGCTAAATCTGGCCAAAACAGTGGAGGTGTACTATTCTTCTTATATAAAGGCAACAATCTCTTCTGGAGACACTCAGATCGATAGATTTCCGCATTTATAGGTCCGGTAGTGTACAAAATGGTTGACTTCAAACCACAGGAACATATTGCTTGCCATACCAGTACCTTTCGACCGAATTTCTCCACTTGAATCGACCTGTCCGCATCGCTCACATCCTCCCCAACGACGGCAGTAAAGTATTGTGGACCTGGAAGGGTTTTTGAGTCCTCCTTTACATAGGTCTCATCGTCCATCAAAACGCATGCATCCGGACGCTGCAAAAGACGCGAATACAATTTCCGGGCCCTTGTTGCTGCTCGCTTCTTCTGTTCTGCACTTTGTTTCGAGATTTTCTGCTTCTTGTAAGTCTTCAGATGGTTTCGCCTCTTGATACGCTTGATCATTCCGACACTCGTTCCTGCTTTTTTGGCCAAATCACGTATTGACACTGATTTGTTCTTCATGATTCTTTCTGCTCCAGTTTCGGGTTGGAAGAACCGGGTTTTCTGCCTATTCCTGGTAGCTCATCCAAAGAATAGTGTTCCCCAAACTTATTAATGATGGTTTTAACACTCGCATGATGAATTCCAAACCGCTTCACTAATTTTTGCATAGTAATACCCTTCTCATTTAGCCATGTGTCCAGAACCTTAATTTTCACTTCCTTTTCAATACGCGACATTTTGAAAACGCAGAATTTGAACCGCACAAACAAGTAAACAAAAGAAAGCTGACAGTCAAACGCACAGCATGCAGTGTTCAGAGCATAAAAAACCATCACAAATACATGCGTACAACGCAAATGTATGTGGATAGCTTATATTCGATACACTCCTTATGGTACATATGCAGAGGTATTGTTAAATTCTCGTTGATAAACGTTAAACATTTTTGTATCTTTTTGGGATGGTTTAGGTTATCCAGAACATACTTGAGCTCAGAACTTCAAATCTACTGTTGTAACAGAAGCTTTTAGGACTATATAAGGTTCCGATATGTCTTCGAACATATTGAATGAACCTTTTGGAAAGTCAGCAGTCACTATTTGATAATTTTGTGAGCTCTAGGTCATCCAAACTAGCCTTGAGTTCAGAACTTAAGATCTACAGTAGTAACTAAAATTCTGTCCAGTTAGAATCCGACCTCACTTATTGTGTTGCAGCGGCACGGAAAGTGACCGCTGCAAGAATTCTTTTACAACGGTTTGTTTACCTAGGCGCCCATTTTCTGTGGTATAAATTTCACGGTGTTTCGTGCAGTGAGTCAAAATTTTTTCCAGATGAAAGCCGAGAGGAGAGAAAAAATTCTGCACACCAACGTTGATAATCCAACGTGGTCCGCAATAAAAATTGCAAAAACGTTGAAAATAACCAAACCGTGTATGATGTGCTCAAACGTTTCAGGGAGCGAAAGAGCGTGGATCGAGTGCCTCAAGGTATGCTTAGTAGTGAAACATTTGTCAAAATCGAGGAGTTTGTTTTTTTTAATTTTTAGAGGATTCTCTGAGCATTGGAAGAATTCTCAAAAACTTCTTTGATAAATTGAGGAACTTCTTGAATTTTTTTAAACTTCTCTGCTAAACTTCAGGAAAGCTTTCTTACCCATCAAATCTCTTAAATGAGGTGAGATGGAATCCAAGGAATTGTAATTCCTACAAGAGTTTGTGTCCTAGCTCATAGTATCATAGCTGAACCAGAAGGTGTTGAGAACCGTCAGAGCAAACCCTGGACTATCAGATAATGAAATCCCACAAAAATACGCTGCTGCTCGCAGTACCGTTCGAAGAATTCGTTTTCGAGCAGGATATCGTTCTTATCATGCCAGCAAGCAACCAAACAGAACGTTGAAGCAAAGTTTCGTCACCAAAACTCGAGCTCGGAAATTGTACCAGCAGGTTTTGACGAGGTACCAAGGATGCCTGCTCATCGACGATTAATCCTACGTCAAAATGGATTTCGGACAGCTTCCTGGCCAAAAATTCTAAATTTGCCAAAAAATACTGATGATTTGGCAAGGGATATGCAGCTGCGGAGCAAAGACCAAAGTGTTCGTGACGAATAAGACGATGGACTCGAAGCTGAACAAGGAATAATGCCTCAAAAACCGCGTACTACCTTTCATTAAAGCCCATAAAGGTCCCGTGAAGTTTTGGCCAGATTTGGCGAGTTGCCACTACAGCCGGGAAGTCATCCAGTGGTACCGCGATAATAACGTAGATTTCATCGATAAAAACATAAATCCACCCAACTGCCCGCAGTTCCGGCCCATCGAGAGATTTTGGGCAGTAATGAAGCGGAAGCTTAAGAAAAGTGGAAAAACGGCTCGGGACGCGACTCAGATGACCAAAATGTGGAACAAATGTGCCAAGGAAGTTGACTCCGAAGGTGTGCAGCGTTTGATGGGAGGAATAAAGAAGAAAGTGCAAATTTTCATTAGAAACGAAGAGAAATGATTTGTATTCATATTTTTTCCTTAAAGTGCAGTGAATTACCTTTGTTTTGATGTATCAAACTTATTTGTACGTCAATCCGTTACCGAAATAGAGATGATTTTATTATTCCGGATTCTATATGGACATAGCTTTATAGCTTTTTTTTTGACTATACAAAGTTACGCTACGTATTCAACCATACTCAGTGATTAAGTGTAACGTAAAATAAAACATTATGAGATAAACTGGGATGATCTAGATCATCCAAACATTCCTTGAGTTCAGAACATGAGATCTACAGTTGTAACAGTCGGTTTTTGGAGAATACAAAGTGACAATATGTATTTAACAATATTCATTGAATAGTGTGAAAGGTCAACAGACATAATTCGAAAATTTCGGGATATTCTAGGTCATCCAAACTGTCCTTAAGTTCAAAACATAAGATCTATAGTTGTAACAGTAGTTTTCTTGGGCTATATAAGGTTTCGATATGTATTCAAACATATTCAATGAATCTTCTGGAAAGCCAACAGTAATTATTTGATAACTTTGTGATCCTCTAGTTAATCCAAACTGTCCTGGAGTTTAGAACTTGAAATCTACGGTAGTAACAGTAGCTTTTTAGGCTATACAAAGTTACGTCACTTATTCAAGTACATTCAGTGAATATTTTCGAATGTAAAAATACATAAGAAAATAATCTTGTATAGTGTATAGTGTATCATTGTATAGTGATAAAGCTACTGTTTCAACTGTAGATCTTAAGTTCTGAACTCCAGGACAATTTGGACGACATAGCAAAAAAAAAATCCTATATAATTGAGCATCAAATCAATCAGAATACACCAAATTGCTTGATTAATAAAGCGTGGAAAAAATCAGGCCTAAACGGGTTAAACTGGTAATCTGATATTTCATGGAATTGTCGCTCTGTAAAATCTTAACCGAATTGAATTCAACTTTTTGCAGCAGTTCACACAAATGTCCTGGTTCCTAGAACAGTAGGCACTCCTAATTTTTGAAGATCCAAATTATTTAGGGGAACTGTGTGGAATTTTGTATGTACTAAAATAATAGAACATTGCTTAAGACGGCCTAATGTTATATTACTAACAGGCTATTTTTAACAAAAATGCACAATTCAATAGTTGATCTTACTACTAGCCGCAAAAATCTGAAACAACATTACTTCATTTTGAGTGACGGCCGGCAAAAAACACGTCGTCGGTCTGACTAAAAGTGGACAAATCCCTCGGAAACGGTTCAGTACGACCGCTTTGGGAAAGCTCTAGCGTCTGGATTGTCAATATTTACCTCAATCTGAGCGGTCACAACAGACGCACGAGCTCGGACTGCGCGGGGAACATTCCACAGCCTCTTAATCACGCATTTGGGTTGAGAAATAGAAGAGACGACACGCGGAAGAAAAATAGAAATATGAAAAGGCACAAGAACTTCCCACCTATGCTGGTGGAGCGGCGGCTGCTGGCACCTCCTCACTGTGGCCCACATGATCGCAGAGCGGAGGTGTGCTTGTAAGTGATGTCAGATTTTCCCTTGGTCGATACCGTAGAATGATTATTCTTGTGAGTGATGAGAGGAAAGTGAAAATTCGGGCAAGTTGTTTTCGAATGTTTCGTGGGCTAAAAAGCTAAATCCGACTCAAATCCATATAATTTCGTAAAATTCTACGGAAAATTCCGATGATCTGGCATCGCTGTTGCTTGCTGGTATCTGTTTGCAACCGGTCGGCGTGTTCGAACTTCATCAGTATTCAAATTTATGTCAATTGATTTCTCTAGCAAACCGGGAGCGGTGCCCGCCGAAGTAGGGTGCGTTTTGATCCGGTGCGATGGTAGTTCCTGGTTGTCTTCGTCGTTTGTTGACATATTCTTAACAACATCGTCACATATGACCAACTAAACGCCCGTTCGCACACATTGACTTTTTTTTTTTCTTTTCTTCAATGCAAGATGCGGTAATTATGATACCTAGATATCTGGTTTACAGTTATACTCGCACACGAGTATCCATGACAGGGACCAAGCGGAACGGAAACGTGTCCATCAGTATGACAACTTTTGACAGGTACCAGATTTCAGATGCAGCTCAACCACGCTTGGGATCTTCTTCGCCCACCAGTGCTGGTCGATTTTCTACGGCTTCCTAATTTGTCCAATGGAATGCGATCGGTATCGGTTTGCAAATGCCATCATAAAATCTTAGCGCCTGGAGCGGGTCATTAGCCTCTTTGCTGCCACCCAAACTCACAACAACTTGTTTCGACGACACCATCCTACTAAATCAACACGATAACGGAACCGGTCGCCAAAGAAGCGGAAAGCTGTTGGAGACTTGGTCTTGAATGTGTGATAAAAAATTAATCGAATTCCGTCACCCTTAAAATCCCATTGTTATTGATTCGAAGCACTGGCTGATGGTGGTCTTCGGCGTCATCAATTTTACACATTTGTGCTGGGGCAGTAGAGTTGCTCATCTGTTTCGAAACGTGTAAACATTTTTTTTTGTAGGGTTCAAGTGGCCAACTGACGTTTCTAGAGTTGCCTCGGTCGTCGGTCGTCGTGTGATGAAAGATGCACTTATCAACCAACAATGTTTCTTCGTCCCGAGACAGCCAATAAACGTGGGATATTGCGATATAGGGCGCTTTCAACTGGTCTGTCTGATGTCTCGACGGCAGAAGGGTGTGGGGAGAGGCCAATATTTGAAACACATAAGAGCGAGAGGTGCTGCCCTGATTGGACCTAATGCTTATTGATTGTAATTTTCGACCCATCAGCCGGGTTCTGGGCGAGCCGTGGTTTTGAGGGGTTCCGAATGGGATGATTTGGGATCCATTTGCTCCGAGCAAGCTTTTTGGAGATCCGAGATTGGTGCTAATTGTGTAAGATACATTCATGAGAATTGATGTATCAGTGGAAGACATACATTCAATATGGTAGAAGGTGGGATTAGTCACTGTTCTTGAAAAGAATTCGTTAGTTAGGGAAGTTGAGGAAGTGAGGTTGTGGGAATTTTCAGAAATTTTCTGTAGTGATAAAGACTGTATCGAAAACAAACTGCCAATAATTTTTTTTCTCAAAACTTCATGCTATGAAAAAAAAACAACAAAAAATTAAAAAACAACTATATCATTTAATTCATGCCGTGCTTTCTGTTTAAACAAAAGAAAGAAAACAATGACAGCTACTATATTTCCAGAATTTTGTTATTTCGGATTTGACTGCACCCATGAGGCTTTGGACAGTAGTTTTGTCGCATTTTCTGGAAGCCGCAGATCAATTCTTTTTTAACTGTTCCATAGTCTTGCACTCTTTACCACTCTTCTTGACGTTGCGCTTGATGATAGCCCAGGAGCGTTCAATTGGACGAAGCTGTGGACAATTGGAAGGATTGATGTCTTACTCAACGAAATCTACATTTTCTTGCAACCATTGTACAGTGGTTTTAGCGGGACCTTGTGCTGCTTGTATAACGGAAGCATCCTTTTCTGCAAACACTCAGTACGGTGAACTTCGACATTGATCGTACGTTTAGTGTAGAAAATAACATCTTCGCCGATGAGCTTGGTGTAGAATTGCTGTCCTGTAAGTGTTCTGGAGTCCTCTTTCACATATGTTTCGTCATCGATCAAAACGCAGGCAGACGATCGTTGCAAAAGTCGGCTGTATAACTTTTTGGCTCTGGCTTTTTGCCCTGGATTTTTTCTCAGCACTTGGTTTGCTATTTTCTGCTTCTTATGAGTTGTTCAGGTTGTTGCGCTTCTTAATTCTTTACACCATTCGTTTTCGGCCAAATCACGTGTCGACATCAATCGAATCAAGAAAGAGGTTGACTACCTTCCGATCCAATTTTGGGTCAGCTAGACCTAGTTTTCTTCCTCTTCTTGGCAGCTCATCGAACAAGTAGTGTTCCCCGAACTGGTTGATGCTAGATTTTACGCTGTTGTGATGAATTCCGAAACGTTTCGCTATTTTGTTCATCGATACATCCTTCTCACGAAACTACCTGTCCACCTCTTGAATTTTGACACTTTTTTCGATTCGCGGCATTTCGAAAACGATCACTGTTTACCGAAAGTTCAGGAACTTATCAAGTTTTTGACATATGAACGCGTCGAATGTAGATAGGCTCAGTTCGATAGTCTTACGCGTGTTTGTGTAAGCGCACCATAAGCGTTGCCAGTTTATTTTGGATACAATCCTTAGAACCCGAACACGACATGCTCATCACCTGAGTTTTGCTCATCATGTCTCAAAATTATCGGATAGCATACTATCCGATAATTGAGAATCCTTTTAGCATTAGCATTAGCATTGACGTTTGCACACCTCGTGGATGGAGCTACAATAAGGAATAATTCGCTGAAGATATTGTATGTCACCATGAAACGGAACCAGTTACTGATACATTTCTTCACGCGATAATCTCCACAAATACACTCCTCGATCGCTCACCTACAACACGTCCATGCAACCGTTGGAGATAGAGAGGAACCTTAAGAAGACACGGAGAACCCACGTAGCCTTCAGTAGATATCGAAGGAAAAGGAAAATGAATAGTCGGAGAAAATAGTTAAACAGAATGCCCTGTTTGGTGTACAGAACAAAAATTTATTTATATGGTCGTTGGGAGCATCGAGTCTAAGAAAGTTAAGTGATGCTACATTTTTTCTCCAAACGGTTCAGACTTAAGCTTTAAGTCAGAAAGTTTAGTCCTAGCCCTATACGGCTTATGGTTATAGCGCCATTACTCGCTCTCTGAAATAAGAAAAATATCTAAGCACGGGTGTTGAAAGAGAACTTATCAGATTTCTCGGACTGCAGAAACAACATTGCATTCTCTTAACATATTGTCAATTTAATTTTCTTCTCTATATTTTGGAAATTTTGGACGATTGAAATTGTGAAACTTGAAGAATTTTCACAAATTCTAGCTGGTTCAGGAAATCACAAACATTTAAAAATAGGAGAGGTTCGTGGTGTGAGTTCGACACAAACCATCACAATGAATAGCAGTAACTTGTTTATGTTTAAAATCGCTTTTTTAGAAGTTTCTCTAACTGATTTAGGACAAACATGGTACTTGGAATGAACATAGTCACTGTATAGATGGAATTAATTTCAGAGTTTTCTAAATTATTGTTTAAGGATGGCCTCTCAAAATAATTTGTAGGGAACGATGAGACATATACCCACCTTAAACTCCAAGCTCAATTAATCAAAATACAAATGGTTGTGTTTCTTAATAAAGATATTTGATAGGTAATCATATTTGCGTTGCAAAGCGTTGCGTTAGTAACTAAATAATCCGTAGATTGCACGCTGGAAGCTGGTATGAGACTTACTTCATCACTCTTATTTCGAATGCTTATGAAAAGCTATTTGGGAAGTAATAACTGTCCAACCAGGATTCAGAATCCAACCAGGATTCAGAGTCTAACCAGGATTCCGAATACTGAGAATCCTTTGCTTAGATTACTCAATACAATTCAGTTTAACTTCCAGAAATGATTCCTCAACAATGCTGAGCTGCATTTGTTAAAAGTCTTGAACAGAACTCGATAGAAAAATTGATCCCTCCTGGAGAATAAACTCAGAACCCTGAGAAAGACTCGTTCACAACTCAAGAGAAACTTTCTCATTAAATATCATAGTTTTCAGGTACGTTAAAATTTGCAAGCCTGGAACCAATTAGAATGCCATGAAAAATTCATCAAAATTCCGAGAAAGATCGCCTCGACACGTTGAACGAAAAATGTTCAATACACCGAGTCAGATCTGCTCAGTCCTGTGAAAGAATTCGGAGTTCGATTCTGTCCGAATCTTGTGTGAAATTCGTTGAAAATACATTACCAGTCAATAGTATCGACTCTATGCTCTATGCTCCTGTGTAACTTCCTTTTCATTTGGTTAGCAGTTAGCAAGAGGCGTCTACTCATCTTGAAAAGTATTCTATCACTTAAATTGTGTGAATCAAGGTTTTAAAGTTTAAGATGTTTTGGATATAATGTGAATCACCATTGCAACAATGAAATGTGCGGTGAGTTAGTCCTGAAAACATTGACATTATCTGAAAATGAAGTGAATCAGTCCTGAAAAGTTTGGATACCTTTCAATACGAAATAAACCATAGCTGCAAAGCGTGAAATCATAAGAATATTATGTGAGACAGTACTGAATAACTTGAATATATAGTTAGTAAATCCTTAAATATTCGGAAGCGACTCTTAAAAGTTTCAAATCACTTTAAATAACGTATGTCAGTCCTGAAAAGTGTAGAATGATTTTAAAAAGAAGTGAATCAAACATTAACGCTTTCAAATCAGTTAAATTTGTGTGAATTTGTCTTAAATCATTTGTAAACAAAGTGAGTTAGACCTGAAAAGATTGGAATTACTTGAATATGAAAGTAAAGGGTGTCCCATATCAAATTGCATCACGGAAAAAACGCCGTAGAAAATTATCCATTGGGTATTTTCTCTTGAATATTTGGGTAAAAGTAGTTTAGTGTGTTTTTTGTTGTTGTATTTTTATCGCTGTCAGATTTCCGAAAATTGGAAAAAATGGCGTCACCCGAAAAGCAACGCCGCGAATTGATTTTGCGCAAGCACCTGGAAAATCCTCAACTCTCTCATCGGGACATCGGAAAACAACTCGGAATAGTGCAGTCAACGGTGAGTCGTGTGATTAAACGTTACAACGGAACTCTGAGCATCGAACGGAAGGAGAAATACGGTCAGAATGGATGTTTTATTAGTGATCAGAATCACAAGCGTGTCGTGAAAGCGTTTAAGCGGAATCTCAAAGCTTGTGGTCAGGGATGTGGCGGAAAAGTTGAATCTGTCCAAGTCTTTCGTTCAGAGAGCCAAGGACCGAGAGGGACGTGCAGTCCGCAGCAGGCTCCAAATCGCGACGAACGGTAAAATACGGTGGGAAAGTTACGGGTCCGGAAATTGTACACCCAGATGCTGACGAAGCCTCATTGTCTCATCATGGGTGTTGAGACTTACGTCAAGGCGGACTTCCGGCAGCTTCCGGGGCTACTGTTTTTCACCGCCCAGCACAATTTTTTATGTTCCGGAGGAAGTAAGGAAGCAGAAACTTTCAAAGTTTGCCAAGAAATACATGATTTGGCTAGCGATCTGCTCTTGTGGCAAACGGAGTGCGTCGACTGTAAACGGGGAGATCTACCTCAAGGAGTGTCTACAGAAGCGTCTACCTACTCTGTTGAAGCAACACGTGGGCCCTACGATCTTCTTGCCGGAGCTTCACGAAGCACTATTAAAATGTTGTCCTGGAGTGGTACGAAGCCAACGGGGTCACTTTCGTACCCAAGGAAAAGAACCCCAACCCCCCCCCACCCCCCAACGCACCGGAACTAAGCCCCATCGAAAAATACTGGGTTATTATGAAGCAGGCACTACGGAAGCATCCCAAGGAGGTCAAATCTGAGGAAGACATGAAGAAAAAGTGGGTTTCCGTACAGAAGAAGCTGCAGAAAGATGTTTTACAGAACCTTATGATTGGAGTTAAGCGCAAGGTGCGAGCGTACGGTTATGGTATTGAAGTTGAATAAAATAACTATGCCAAAAGCTTACTAATAGGTCAACTAGGTAATTTTCTAAAGCGTTTTTTTTTACGTGATGCAAGTTGATGTGAGACACCCTTTAATCAGCCAAAAAAGGTTGAAATCATTTTAATAACAGCTTTGAAAATTTGGGAGTCGCTAATGTAAATATAAAGTGAGTCAACCATAAACCACTTGAACACAAAGTTATTTAGTCCTCGAGAATTTGGAATCAGCCCTTAATTGCTTGAAATTACTTGAATATGAAGTGTGTTAATACTGAAAAGATTGGAACCACTTGAATACGATGTAAAACATACTTGGCATTCAGGTTAGTAAGTCCTCTATACTCTGAAATCAGACACTTGTATATGAAGTGAGGTCAACCTGAGAAGTTTAGAATTACTGAAATATCAAGCTAATCAGCCATGAAAAGCTCGAAAGCATTTCAACCGTGCAAAGAATAGAGTTACATGAATATAATGTGAGTCAGTCCTGAATCACTTGAATACTAAGTTATCTAGTCGTCAAGCATTTGAAATCAACCCTGAAATGCTTAAAATTACTTGAGTAAAAGATTGCAACCATTTGAATATAAAGTGAATTAGTCCTAAAATTGAGTCACACCTGTAAAATGTGGGAGCATATGACTATGATGTGAGTCAGTCCTGAATAGCTTGAGTGTAAATTTATTAGATCCTGAAAAATTTGGTATCGACGCTGAAAAGTTTGAAATCACTTAAATATGAAATAAGTGTGGAATAACTTAAAAACAAAACGGGGAAAAGAGACCATACAATTTGGAACTCATACAAATATGAGGTGACCCGATTTTAAGTCATTTAATAATGAAGTTGAGGCCTCCCTTAACTCAGTCGGTCACGCAGCTTTAATTCAAAACCATGCTGGAGACGGGTTGGGAAATTTCTCGACCTCCCATCGCAATCTCCATTAATAACTGTGGAAGTGTTTCTAGAATACTTGATCTAGAAAGTTGAGAGCAGGAAAAAGGTCATTCAAAGAAGAACGAAGTGAAAATTACTCAGCTAACCAATAAGCGTTAGCATGTGCATTAAATCAACCCTTTATCTGCATTTGAGATGCTACAAGCATTATATTAGCATTATATCTGCATCAGATTTGTTGTTTGCATTTCAAATTCTATTTAAATGCTTCTTGTTAAATATGCATTTCGAATGCAAAATTGCCTACTTAAGGCATTGTCAAAGCATTGCAGTAAAACTGAACTGCTTTGATGACGGTTCGAACTTAAATCGTTGAAAAATACACTCTTCTACATGTCCACTACCGCCGCATGTTGACAGAATTCCGAGCCTTAACGGTAACCGTAAAGCTGCTTTCAATGGTTACTCAAAGGATCTCAAACAGATCTCTTCTATAATACCATTGCCGGCCAATGGGTGTTAGATTGTACACACACATACAGAGCCAAACATGATACTCTCAAAACTTGAATAAATTTCGCTTACAATCCTCAGTGGAATTGGCTTTAGGCTTTAGAAGGACATAATTCTACCAGAGTCCCAAGTTAGATTTGCTCATAGCTCTGAGCTGAATTTATAAAAAAAAAAGTTTGTCCTTTTTCCTAAGACTAATTTATGTAGAACTCTGAGTAATATTCTTCAAACTACACTATTTTTTAATCAAAGTTGAGATCGTTTGTTTTCTATAAGGTTTGTAAAAAAATTGCTACTTAATTATACAGAACAAGGAACAGTAAGAATTTCCGTAATCGCATTTAAAATTTGAAAATAATTTAGCCTTCCTTGGGTGTTAACATTTTGTGACGAATAAAGTGTTTTGGGTCATATTGACTCGGATTTTAAACTCACACCGTCGAAAGTTTATAAGGAGTGTATCGATAATAAGCTATCCACAAACTTTCTTTCAAATTATGTTGAAAACCGATATTTTATTCATACAAAAAATTGATCCTTTATTGTACGAGGTTAAACTTGAACATAATGAAGACCGGATGAAATTTAAGTTATTCCTTCACGAATTTTCGAACTTTGGATCGAATGCTCTTCATCAAGTTCCGGACAAGTGTTGCATCGCATTTTTTGGACGCTTGAGCCCAAATTTTTTTTGAACTCCTGCATGTTCCCAGCTGCCTTACCAGTCTTCTTGAAGACCCTCTTCACGATTGCCCAGTAACGTTCGATGGGTCGAAGCTGAGGGCAATTTGGTGGATTGATATTTTTCTCAACGAAATCTATACCCTTTTCCGCAAGCCAATTGAGAGTGGTTTTGGCATAGTGAGACGACGCTAAATCCGGCCAAAACAGTGGAGGTGTACTATGCTTTTTATATAAAGGTAACAATCTCTTCTGGAGACACTCAGATCGATAGATTTCCGCATTTATAGTTCTGGTAGTGTAAAAAATGGTTGACTTCAAACCACAGGAACATATTGCTTGCCATACCAGTACCTTTCGACCGAATTTCTCCACTTGAATCGACCTGTCCGCATCGCTCACATCCTCCCCAACGACGGCAGTAAAGTATTGTGGACCTGGAAGGGTTTTTAAGTCCTCCTTTACATAGGTCTCATCGTCCATCAAAACTCATGCATCCGGACGCTGCAAAAGACGCGAATACAATTTCCGGGCCCTTGTTGCTGCTCGCTTCTTCTGTTCTGCACTTTGTTTCGAGATTTTCTGCTTCTTGTAGGTCTTCAGGTGGTTTCGCCTCTTGATACGCTGGATGATTCCGACACTCGTTCCTGCTTTTTTGGCCAAATCACGTATTGACATTGATTTGTTCTTCATGACTAGAGATACCACTTTTTGCTCCAGTTTCGGGTTGGGAGAACCGGGTTTTCTGCGTCTTCCTGGTAGCTCATCCAAAGAATAGTGTTCCCCAAACTTATTAATGATGGTTTTAACACTCGCATGATGAATTCCAAACCGCTTCGCCAATTTTCGCATAGTAATACCCTTCTCACTTAGCCATGTTTCCAGCACCTTAATTTTCACTTCCTTTTCAATACGCGACATTTTGAAAACGCAGAATTTGAACCGCACAAACAAGTAAACAAAAGAAAGCTGACAGTCAAACGCACAGCATGCAGTGTTCAGAGCATAAAAAACCATCACAAATACATGCGTACAACGCAAATGTATGTGGATAGCTTATATTCGATACACTCCTTATGACCAAAAGCCCATAGGCCGCAGAGAATCTGTTGCCGGAAGAGGGCATGTTTTGCCACGATCCGTGCGGCGGCAACAGATACAAATTTTCATCGGAACATGCTTTTCGACGCACAGATAAAAAGAAACATTGAGTTTTCTGCGTTATCTAATGCACATAAAGGGAATGCTAGATTTGGCAGAAAGTAATGGGATGTTGCATGCTAATTTAAGCCAGATAACGCCTGAATCTAGCCTGTTGCATGAAAGATTGCTAACATTGTTGTATGGCACATGAAAGATTGCAAACAATTTCGTTGTTTACGCCTCCTTTGGTTTGGAATTAAACGAGGGGAAATTTTACGCGCCTGTTAAAATTCATTATTTTTTTCTGTGCGGCTCAAACTTCATTATTTTCCATGAGTAGTCTACTTCTAGCCTTGAAACGGATCAATGACCGTTTGGCCATTTCGGGAAAAGCCGGATACCCCGGGGAATCGTTTAGGAGGGGCAAATACAGGTTCTCGCCGAAACATGCCTTTCGACGGCTCAAACTTCATGATTCATGTTGAGTAGTCTACTTCTAGCCTATGTGAGAAATATGTGTTCATAATTCGTAGTACTAATCCAAATGTGCTCAAAAGCATTAGCAAGCTGTTGCAATAAAACTAGGAAAGGTATCAAACTTTAACTGCCTAAGAAACTTGAAATCCAGAAAAAAAACTCGTTACAAATGCTAGAAAATTTCCGTGCAGAATAGCTTTTAAGATCGGTGCAAAATAAAGTAGCAAGATACTGTTATTAAGTCGAATTGGATTTGTTTAGAATTATTAGAATGATTCAGATGCGGATAAATCCCGAGTAGTATTTGTTCATTAATTTAAGAAATGTTTGCTCACAATCTCAAAAACAAAAAAAACAACTGATAGTCGTTAATAAAATATGCTCATACCGTTAAGTAAACTGTATAAACTTGTATGCGTGATCTACAGGATTAAAGGGTGTTCCGATCAAAATTTGGTCAAACAGTAATGTGTGTGTGTCGATCAAAGTTTTGATTAATAAGTCAAATTCTTTTTCAAGTTCAGTTAAACTTTGACAGTTTAATGTGCCTGAAAAAATCTGCCACCTTTCCCCGTTCGGTTGCCGTATAAAATTCCTGTCCAGGAAGCTGTTTAAAGTCTGCCTTGACGTAAGTTTCATCGTCGATGAACGATGAAAGGAAATGCGTCAAGTTTAAGTCGACCAAATTTTGATCGAAACACCCTCTAATCAGAATTATTAGCAGAATGCACAACACGTCTTAGTAAGTTTTATCAACCAACGTGAGCCCCCACAGCATCGGTCTTGTTTTGAAAGTGCAGTTGTGTTAAACGAATGTGTAGGCCTCGATTTCGATTTTGTTACCACCTTACTTTGGATTTTTTAATATTATCATTTATGATTGACATCCTGATGACTCTCATATGAGTCTCGTGAAACTTTGCATCGCTTTTGGAGCATCATGGAGACCACCACAACCTGATGGTTGTTAGTCAGCTTACTGCGGAACCACTTTCATTTGTTGTTTTCCAACGAAAGCGTCCCGACAAAGCCATTCCCAAGTTCCTCCCAATTTACAACACAATAAATAGCTTGACATACAGCTACAAACCGCTCTGTAGGTACTTAATAAGGAAATGTCATCGCGTTCGCCGTTTTGTGCTGCAACATTTTCGCCGTGCCCATAAAAATATACAAAACGATGCCGGCAGAGGCTGCGCACCGATTCGCGGCCGGTATGGGCACGTATCGCCGCGTTCTCCACACGTACATACATGTCACTTCTCTGCGTACCGGTTTTCTTGGTGCAAACTTTGTTCCTTAAAAGGAGAAATTTCCGCTGTGATGCATTTGCCCGAAGGGCAAATTTGGGCCACAAAAAAAAGAGGACCAAGTGAAATTATTACAATCAAAGTTAACTTTCAGCAGCGATGATTTTCGTCGAACCGAGAATGAAAAATTCCACCAGAGCTGCATTAGCATACGGGAACTGGTTCCTTCGGCGAAGGTAGAAGGTGCGTTCACACGTAAACAACCTCTCAAGGAACCAGTTTTCTAGCGCAGATTTTGTAGGCTGGGAATTAGAATGCCATAGCAAGCGATTGCAAAATGTGTTTAATTGCTATCTCTTATGTGGAAACCTGCGGAAACTGGTTTCTTGGGTCTCCCACTACAAGTGATCGACATGGCGGCTGGTTCACTCATATTTTGATACAGTTCCTTCTCGGTTCGGAACAACGACAACGAGCAGTGAACGATTTGGGAATGCGAAATGTCCCGCCGCCGAGCTGCAGCCGTTTGGAGACTCCTGAAGAAGGCAATCGCGTTCGACGATCGCGCTGCCATGTTGTTGTTGTTGTTGTTGTGATTATGGCCGATACAATGTGGCGAATCGTCTCGAAGGAGAAATGCAAATCTAGTCGGCAGCTGGCACCAAGCGGAGAACAACAAACTGCAACCACGCTTCAGGACGTGACTTGGTTCGGTAGGCAAATATCGCTCGGTGGTTTGCATCCAAAGCACCTACCTAATGTGTTGAGTTCGAGATGAACGTTGGTGTTGAGCAAGACTATTTTTCACGGTTGTCAATCGACGAACATCATTTGGATGGAAGGGAGAGGATGAACATATAAACATCATGCGCCATGAAAGGTTAGGAACCCCTCGAGCAGTCAAGAGAGGTATCTTTCCAATTGAGCTGTCCTATTCTGCTGTCAGCGCATGGACAGTGTTTTTGTTTCTTCCTAGCACCTAAGCGATTTCAGACCAAAATTGGATGTGCATTTTGTATGGCGCTTGTTTGAACAGATAAGAATGACCTCTGAGGTTAACGCGCGGCATTCTGTGCTAGGCGTTTGTGGGTCAGTGTGTAAAATGATGGAAGGTACCAAGCGGAGATAGAGGTAAGATTTTAATTGCGTTTTTGCATGATTTTGTCACATTTTTCGCAATGGATCGTGACTTAGAGATATCATAACACATATGGTTGGTGAATTCTAATTTCTAATATTGAAATATATTTGCTTGAATAATCGATTAACTACTAAAATACAATTCTTTTCAACTTTTTTCTGGGTTCTGAAAAGGACCGGTTGGTGTGATGTGGCCTTAAAAAGAACCATTTTTTTTTCAATTTATTTTATTTTGCATGCAAAGGCCTACGATCATGAAGTTCAAGATGTTGTTAGGTCCGATGGCTCGGCTGGTGGTTTGTAGCCTTTAACCAAAGACCTAGGTCTAAGGTTGATACGTTACGGTAGTAGCTGGAGCACCTAGATTAACATGAAATGTAAATATGAATAAATTTGGAACAAATAAAGAGTTAAAAAAAAAAAAGACCTAGGTCAAATCTAGGTTGTTTGAGATCTTTTTGGGATGTAATTCTTTACCTTTCCATTATCAAAAAGAGTTCAACTAAATCTTTTTGCTGACTTTTGCACAAGCGTCAATGTCTCATTTTGGTTTCCAATAAAAGAGAGCAACATCACACTATGCGAGTGACCTACACAGCATCCTTACTCTTTTGTCATTACGGTGACCATTTATGCGTAAGGGTGGGTCTGAAAAATTGACTTCTTTTCAAAATGAAGACTGCTTTATATCGTACGCATTTACATCTTCCGTTCAAAGAAACCAAGGGCGCGTTGAAAATTACAAAAAAATATTAACTCTGTAGCAATGTTTCGTGGCCGTAGAGAACTACCGGTCTAATTAATGTCTTGTAGATGGTCAACTTTGTAGTTCGGCGAACTTTGTTCGATCTTAGCGTCCTTCGGAGTCCAAAGTAGGCACGATTGCCAGCCATAATGCGCCTTTGTATTTCTCTGCTGGTGTTGTTATCGGCTGTCACCAATGAGATACACGAATTCGTCTACTACCACGATTTCATCACCGTCGATCTGAACTCGTTTTAGGAGGCTAATTTTTCGGACCACCCTAACGCAAAAATAGTCACCATTATGATAAAATAAAAAAATACGGGTCTATAATTTTTCGATAAGGAATAAAACTACCAATTATTCTGAAATTTTTAGAGATCGTATATCTTTTTTATATGGAATTGTCGTATATACAAGTTGGCCCATGATGCCGTTGATACGTATCAATGGCCCACACAATTTTTGGAGAAACGACCGCATACAATCACATTACCTCCGCCATGCTTTACAGTCGGAACTTGGTTCCGAACATCGTTTCTGCGGTTGATAGGTCTGCGAACGTGCTTTATCTCGTCCGAGGAAATAAATTGAATTTACTTTCGTCGCCCCAGAGTACTTTGGACCAATCTTCGTGAGTCTTATGTTCGTGGACCAAGCCAAACCTTAGCCTTTCTATTTTTCGCGAAAATAAGTGGTTTACTCGGCCGACGATTATGCAATCCAGCATCAGACAAACGAAACTTAACGGTTGAAGTGTGGATTTTTAAATCATGGTATTCGACTAACTGCTTGTTGATATCCGTAGCAGTTCTTCGACATCATTGTTATCATACGATCTTCTCTCTCAGTGGCAACTTTTGGTCGACCTGTCCTCGGGGAGTTTCTGACATTACCTGTTTCCGCATTTTTCTTGTTCAAGAAGCTCATTAGATGACGAGAAATGTAGAAATCCCGTGCATGTCTTCCAAACATTGCAATATGCGTTAGCTAAATGCGAGAGGGTATTGACGTCGTCCAGTTTGATTCATTTTAGCTTTTTAAACATTCATTCAATGATATAATTGCGAAATATTATGCTGAACTCTAAACTTATCATACTAAACACTTTTGAGCCAAATAATGCAGACAAAACGGCGATAAAAACTCATATTCACAAACTGCTATACAGCCGATAAACCGAGCACAACAAAACAAATAAACGTCATATCGGGAATGGTTTGCAGGGTTGCCATTTTTATTTTGTCAAAAACTCTACTATCAAATTACCTTTGAGCGCTACTGTAGCTTGTCTGCCCAATAAATATACACCATCACACATTGTGAGAGTCGCCAGCAGTACACTTACTGTTGATATAAATCGGCTCCCAAGCATTATTAAAAATTACCTTGCCTTTTCAATAAAAAAAAACTATCATCACATTTTGTGAGTGGCATCAACAGCCTTGTTTCTGTTGGTTTAAAATCGGCCAAAAACGGCCTTTGAACGTTAATTTTCCGCTGAACAATTCTTACATCACATTTGGTTAGTGGCCTCCGCAGCATCCTTACCGTTGACAAAAATCGTTCAAAATCGGCGTCATTAAAGAATACATCATGTCTTCCCAATAACAAACCCTCAATCACACTTTGTGAGTGACCCCAATGGCATCCTCACCGTTGGTTTAAATAGGCCAAATGCATTGTTTTCCCAATGAAGTCAATCACCATCACAATTTGTGTGTGGCCATAATGGCATCCTTACCCTTGGTTTAAAGCAGTACTAATATATGAATATATACTTTTGCATCTCCTTAAAACTAACTAAAGTTATGTCCAGTTAGTATCCGGAATCACTTATTGTGTTGCAGCGGCACGGAAAATGACCGCTGTAAAAGAATCCTTTTACAGCGGTTTGTTTACCTAGGCGCCCACTTTCTGTGGTATAAATTTCACGGTGTTTCGTGTAGTGAGTCAAAAGTTATTCCAGATGGAAACCGAGAGGAGAGAAAAAATTCTGCACACCCACGTTGATAATCCAACGTGGTCCGCAATAAAAATCGCAAAAAACGCAAAAAAAATCAACCGTATATGATATGCTCAAACGTTTCAGGGGGCGAAAGAGCGTGGATCGAGTGCCTCAAGGTAAGCGTCGTAGTGGAACATATGACCGCAAGCTGAACCAGAAGTTGTTGAGAACCGTCGGAGCAAACCCTGGACTATCAGATAATGAAATCGCACAAAAATACGCTGCTGCTCGCAGTACCGTTTGAAGCATTCGTTTGCGAGCAGGATATCGTTCTTATCGAGCCAGCAAGCAACAAAACAGAACGTTGAAGCAAAGTATCGTCACCAAAACTCGAGCTCGGAAATTGTACCAGCAGGTTTCGACGAAATACCAAGGATGCCTGCTCATGGACTATGAAACCCACGTCAAAATGGATTTCGGACAGCTTCCTGGCCAAAAATTCTACATGGCGACGACACAAGGAGATGTTCCTGCGAAGTTTAAGTTTGCTTGTATGGACAAATTTTCAAAAAAAAAAAAAAATGATTTGGCAAGGGATATGCAGCTGCGCAGCAAAGACCAAAGTGTTCGTGACGAATAAGACGATGGACTCGAAGCTGTACAAGGAAGAATGCCTAAAAAACCGCGTACTACCTTTCATTAAAGCCCATAAAGGTCCCTTGAAGTTTTGGCCAGATTTGGCGAGTTGCCACTACAGCCGGGAAGTCATCCAGTGGTACCGCGATAATAACGTAGATTTCAACGGTAAAAACATAAATCCACCCAACTGCCGGCAGTTGTGGGAAATAATGAAGCGGAAGCTTAAGAAAAGTGGAAAAACGGCTCGGGACGCAATTCAGATGACCAAAATGTGGAACAAATGTGCCAAGGAAGTTGACTCCGGAGGTGTGCAGCGTTTGATGGGAGGAATAAAGAAGAAAGTGCGAATTTGCATTAGAAACGAAGAGAAATGATTTGTATTGATATTTTTTCCTTAAAGTACAGTGGATTATTTTTGTTTTGATGTATTCAATTTATTTATACGTCAATCCGTTACCGAGATACAGATGATTTTATTATTCCGGATTCTAAATGGACATAGCTTTAAGTAAATATCATCTGAAAACAAAGATAAGCAAGAATTCCGCCTATAGTTTACCCAAACGAACACAGCTGCCAACCCAACCCTTTTATCCAACATCTCAGTTATTTCTCGTGGAGGTGCAGAGGATTCCTCGGCTTCCATCAAACCGCTTCACGGCTTCACGTCAACACATTCCTACCACATGTAGCGGCGCCGATATTGTCTTAATTTAGAATCAACAGTTTGTGCACATTGAGGATGTATGTTGGCCCCGGGCATCGTTTGTTGGTTCTTTGTGTAATTACAGCAAATCTGGTAATTTCGGAGTAGCAACCTCTGGAGGTTAATCATGCTCATGCTTATATGTGAGTTACTTGATTTCGGACCGATTTGTTATGTTGTTTTTTTCATGTTAAAAAAGACAGCATCCAAGAGCTAGACATTTTGAAATATAAGCTAAAGAAGACTAATCTCTCCGCTTTTTAACCACTTATATCGATTGTAAGATAATCAGCCTTTTCTCGGACCGACATTCTTCATCCCCGGTAAATTCGTGTGAAAATTAGTCCAGCAAATTGCATCGATTATCGTTGTTATCCCTTCAGTCTGTTTCCGATTCACGCATCGGCTCGAATTCAAAGAATTGCAGCAATTGAAGAGTCGTTTTTTTTAGCGGAGCGAAATGTTCGCATAATTGTTGCCTGGAAGACATGATTTTATTTTTCATTTTCTTTTCTTTTTTGGCAACATCAACTTGCATAATATAATTTATATGTGGTCACTTAACGGTTCACGTTCCACACATATATGTACACACGTTCGTCTTAGTTTGACCGATTTTCTGATCAGACATTCAACTTTCTCACTCCAGAACTGGGTCTCACTCGAGGGCATCATAGTCAAAGGAGTGAACCAGGAAAATAAATCTTCCGGACGCGGAGTCCCATACAATTTTTTTTATATTTATGTGCGTTGCTCTGGCTATAAGCGATATATAGAGGAGTGATGCCGCGGACGCCGCCGCAGTCAATACCATATATATTTAGATAGTAGCGCGCGATTGATCGGTATTCTCTTGGTCTTCCGCCTCTTCTTGAGCCAGAAAGTGCAAACGATGCCTGATCAATGGCGTGATGAGCTCTTTCTGGAAGAAGGCATTTTTTCGCTTATATGTCTGTCGGCCAGGTTTCGGATGATCGAACTCTACGCTTCTCCTCCGATCCCCGCCGGAGCTGTTTCCGACCGAGCTAAGGATGGGTTGGGCAGCCGAAGTAACAGAAACTGGGTCTGGGACTGAAGTGTTGTATTATATGCCCGCCGAAGAGGCAAATTGATTTGCGAAAAATGCCAATGATCAATTCAACTTGCAGGGTTTTCCCCGTGCGCCATTGATGAATGAGTGCGAGAAAACGTATCGGATGAGAAACCTTTCCATAAGGAGATCATCAATTGCTAGCTTGTTACGCTTGGTTAGGTTCCATTAACCATCAATCTGTATTCGTTCGTTCAGAACATGAGAGATAAATAAAAAACCTACCTACTATTCGCAAATTGAAAGTAGAGTGGATTTGCGAGTGGTTGAATTGCACTTTTGCTCGCTGCCTGCCAACGGCAACCGAATCAAGGCCATCGCTAATAACCAATCAATCACCGGGCTGTGATCAATCAAGCTCGACGCGATTCCAACGAGCCACGGGCAGTTCCAGGATTTTGGGAAGAGCAGGCCATGGAACGTCCAGTAAAATTCAATTTGCGATTTACATAATTCAACTTAAATTGATTCAATCCACAACACCAGAATATACAAGAGTAAATCTGACGGAATGAGGATAGTTTCCCGAAAGAATCAATAACGTGGCACTCCTTGTTTCTTGAATGGTAGCCGAGAGTCGAAAAAAAATTGAGAACACTCTGCAATGAGGAAGCAATAAAGGGCAAAATGCAATAAAAGTAAATGGTTGCAGCGCGCCCGCGTCGTCATCCACGTTGTTGTTTTGCTCGTCAAAACAACGGCTCGAATAAACTTTCTGCCGAGCTTCTACAGCACCAGGCTTATGCTATGTATGCTGCCCCATACCTCTACTCAGTTGCTATTCCAACATGCTTTGTTTATGTTTATGTAGGCTGATAGAATAGCAAACAACAGGTCGCAAGTGTCGTCCTGCCTGCAGAATGGGCAACTGTACAACACCCGTCCGATTCATTGTGACTGCGCTGCGACTTCCTTATCGCTCCAGTTCCAAATGGAAGCTAGGAACTTGAAACGAAGTTCTATTCCCAGTGGTGTTTTTGTTTGAAAGAGCCCTGTTCAGATGCACACACCTGGAAATCCTTATTACGTATTCCGATGCAGCGCACTTGAGGTCGCTGAACCCAACAATTCTGTGAGAAGCAGGTCAATTTTAACTTCTCAGTTCTATCTAAAGACACTCACGCTTCACAGTTTCCCCCGCTCATACTTGTCAGGTGAGCTATAAATCATCGTTCGTTAGCCGACGACGGGGCCAAGAAGCGCGTGGCAGTCATCTTTGCGAGGGAGTGTTGGTTTTAGCAATCCACCAAACAGCGATCGTTCATCTTAGGTACGAATTTGCTCTTTTACGACACAGCTGCTCGATCGATTATGAAATCGATCGTGAAAACGCGGCACGTTGCTTGATTGAAATCGAAAGTTATCCACTGTTTGCAATCGGGTATGCTTTAGGGTTTGTCTCCATAAATGCATCGAATTTGAGGTAAGCGGCGTGTAAGTAGCGAACTTATCGACTCTCGAATGCCACTCAATATGAGGTGAAGTAATTGCCAGAAAATAAATTGTTGGTAAATTCTAGTGCGAGTCGCGATTGTGTCGGGCGAATGGCTTAAGACACGCCTCTTGTAATTACTAGGTGCTTTTGGGGCTAACGCGAAGGGACTTTATGATTAGCAAGTGACAGCAGCGGGTTTTCAGCCGGATTGAAAAATTTACGATGCCTCGGTTCTATATGGCAATTAATCGATGGTTGTTTCATCAAAACAGGTTTGTTCGTTGGTTTGTTAACGTACCGTTTCGATGTTATTATCTGGTTAAGAGTTTTCTAGAATTATCTAAAATTAGCGATTCACACTCACCGTTGATTCGAAACTAGATTTTCTAATGCCGCGTTAATTCATTTGAGCTTATATTGCAGTTCGAGACATTTACTTTTGAAAATATGTTTCTTGGCAACTTGTGGCTATTGTAAATGCCTGTATGAATCTTTATTATATTCTATCAAATTCTGAGGAAATTGTCAGGTACTAGAGACAGTACTCGGAAAAAATGAGACACAAGGAAACGGTAGCCAAAACTTCATTTTTAGACGGATTTTCTACAAACTTTCAGAGAAAAAACTACTAGATTATGGTTAGGTATCTGCTCTTTGTTTTATTCTTCTCCATGACCGAATCCCCGTACTTTGCCCTTGACAACACTCAAGGTTTTAGGCAATAGTGGGGCCTATACTTCTACCCACTGTTTCTTCAAAGCCAGCTCATTCTCGAATAAGTAGGTGTTTTACGAAGTTTGGCGTTCATAATGGCCTAAAACTTCTCAATTGGACGAAGTTCCTGCGAATTCTGTGGGTTGAAGTCTTTTGGTACAAATACAACCTTGTTATCTCTGTACCAGTCTAACACCGTCCGCGCATAGTGGCAGGATTGAGTCTCACCTCCGTGACACCGCAGGAAAGGCCGCAGGCGCTTCTGGAGACATTTTGCCGTCGTGATGTATAACTAGCTCATCTCGCCACACCCACAGATGGCCTGCCAAACCAAGAACTTATCGGCAAATTTGTCCACCTTTTTCTACCTAACCCCCTCAGGAACGGCCAACTATGATATAGCAACGTAAAACTCCTGCCCCGGCAGTTGCTTTGTGTCCGCCTCGATGTAAATCTCGTCGTCCATCAAGACACATCTCGGTTTCGTCAGCCACTCTCAGTACAGCTTCCTGATACAAGATTTGACTACCGTGCATGTTTGTCGCTCCGGTTTGGTGTCTTCCTAACCTTGTAGACGTGGAGGCCGGCACGTTCCAACGTTTTTTCGACCAACCAGCCTTCTTCACCACATCGCAGATCGAAAGGTTCGGTCGACGCTTGAACAGATTTAACACCTTCTTGCCTTCACCGGATTAGCTATCTTCGGTTTCTGGAATTTAGCCAACGTAAACATTACGCTAATACTAGGTAATGTTTAAGTCAAAATTTCATCAATTGTTATCCCCACTATAAAAAGTTACAAGTTGTGTATCACTTTTTTTCAAGTACAGTCTTTAGAATTATTTTCTATTTTATTGGGAACTGAAAGCATTTTATCGTTTTTTTGTTTAAATATTAATTCTGTACAATGAAATAAAGTTTTGTTACATTGACGAACGATTCGTATTTCGTTCCTTCTTAGCTTTTCAAGCATTTCTTTACAAAAAATTCCTAGACCAGACCGAGAATCGAACCCACCCACAGACTAAAGCATTGTGCCTTTACCAGCTGAGCTAAGAAAGCACCCGATCGAAATTCGTATGATCACGTTAATCGTCTGCATTATGAAATATTCGTACAAATCACAAAGTGCGTTTCGGTAGGAAGATAATACGGTTCTGATAAATAATTCATACGAAGAAGATAAGATTCACGCTTTTCGTAGATACATACTACGGATTATTAGTTCCCATCCCAAATTTGCAATTTTCAACGTGTTTCAACTAAGTTACAAGCTCATTTGGGCCTGTTCATAAACCACGTAGACTCATTTTTGAAATTCTCAGAACCCCCTCCCCCCTCGTAGACTTTTCTTCATACATTTTTTTTTTGATTTCTTACGGAGCGTGAACTTTGGTCAGAGCCCCCCGCTCACTCCAGAAAAGTCTACGTAGTTTATGAATAGCCCCTTTCAAGCATGATTCATTTTTTGAACGCAGCGTACGAATCATTCCTAAAAAGAGTTCAAGAATTTAATACGAAATGCGGAACAATCGCAATTCAACCAGTTCAGCAACATTTGAGATTTTGATTTGCACGAAATAATACGAAGGATTTTCAAAAAATATATCACTTGTTTGTTGTACGTACTAAACCCTCTCGATAATAATACCGAAGACATAATAAATTTGATGGTTCTAAGCCTTAGTGTCATTTCATAAAGCTTTCACGCAATTTATTGAACTGGTCCTTTTTTTATCTAGTTGGTACGGAGCCGATATTTCGTTGGTTTTTGATAACTATAATGACTTAATACTATGTTTAGTAAGACTTGGACCGTTTACTCGCAGATTTCTCGAGGTTAAAAGGAGTGACATTTTTTAGGGATGGATGGGACAAAAGAAAATGGAAATGGAAAAACTGATCCTTGAAAATACGATTGTTTCGAATTTTATATCAATCTCTATTATTTGTTCTACGAACTATTCGTACGTTTTTGTTTCTTAAAGATCGTACGTGTCGTAGTTGCTCCTCTGTTACTGATCAGAACTAGTGTAAATGCACAAAGAACTACATAGAAGGAGCTTGGAAGTAGTTTTCATCTTCAATAGCTTTGGAATCGGTACTTTCACGGGAGAAATAATCCATTTGTAGTAGCACTAATTGATTGAATTGATCTTTGTGACTCATTCTAGTCATAATTAAGTTGATGTAACCAACTTCAACGATTGTGAGTGCTTTTGGGGTGCTACTACTCTCCTCTTTTTTTAAGTTCTTTCTTATTTCTAGTGAACCACGAGTAATCAGTCTATTCTTAGCGATCTTAGCTTCAAGTTGTTCTGCTTAAATGACAATTTATGAAATATCGCCCTTTGCAAAGTTGAAGTGGTTGATCACCTCAAAAACGACCTGATAAACAGTTATGTATTAAGAAAAATACCTTCCATCGCATGCCAAATTAATAAGCATTTTTGAGTTCTCACTAAGTTTATGGCAGTTCTTGGCTTTTGCCGTACGATTTTCAAACAAAACACCCATTTTTTCCATAACTACATGTACGTGTTGAACTTTCGATCACAAAACGCCTCTGTTTAGTAAAATAAATATTTTCAACAGACCGGGAATCTATCATAGATATTGAAAAGACCATCGTGAATCCTTGAATAATAATACTATAATCAATATTAATCAGTTCATGTTCTAACTCTTAGAATAAACATGCGGCAAATGGAAAAGTTCACGAGGAGGGAGGGGGGTCTAATTTTTTCATATGTGAGTCTAAGTGGTTTATTAACAGGCCCGTATTGCTCTTCACTATATGCTTAAAGTATGCATTAAAAAATGACTAATTTCAGATGCCATTGAAAAAAAAAACTACAAAAGATAATTCAATGCGACGACTTTTCTTTAAAAAATACGCTTATTAAGTCTTCTATACAAATTCTTCGACGGCCTGCCGAGTGGCCTAACAGCAGTAGAAAAGATTGATGTCTACATGTACATACAGCTCTTTCGTGGCCTTGGCGGCCAGTAGATCGTTCAAGGTTCGCTCAAAAATGTCTATTGGTCGGAGCTGGGAGAGCGTTGGGAGCTTTGGCGGTCTTCGGTACAACGTTTATTTTCAGCCGGTCGATCTTCTCCAGTAATCTCTTGGCATAATGTGCCGAGGCCAGGTTAGGCCTAAAGTCTACATCTTCCTTCGTGTGATGCTTCTTGATTCTTCTTGAACATTTCGTACTGTACATCTCCCCGTTCATCGCAAGCATTTCGTATAAAAGAACCGTGATTTGGGCATTCCCTTCTCGCTAATCGCTAATCGGACCTTCTTGGGGAAGTTGGAGTGGGAGATATATTTAACAACATTTAACTTCTTGCTAGGGTACGTTAAGGACCCGATCCCCTGCAAGTCGTTGACGTTCAGTGTCAAGTATGTCTCGTCATCCAATATGACCACAACCAGTACCTTCAACCGCTGAGCTTGCCTACAGCTCAGACACGGGCAGCTCCGATTGACACTTCTGCATAGTAATGTCCATTTTGCTCAGGTACTTATTCACCATTTGGCAAGGCCATCTTGCCCTTGGGCCTCCTCTTCAGGTTCTCCTGTATTTTACGGTCGCGCAGCTCTGCCGGGGGACCAGAATCAGGAGCCGTATTGCGGATCTCGAAACGAAGAACTTTTTCTCACAAGCGTTCGTATAAAAAGTCGTTCGTTTCGAGCTACGTAATGCCACTCCAGGTTTTCGTTTGACTCTCTCGTCGTTCTCCAGAAAGGAGAGGATGTTGTAATCGCCGATTCAGTTGGATACGGCTGGACACGAAGTGCCTCACGAGTCCAACTTCTTCGCTCCGGGGGGAGCAGGCAGAACGAACAATTGACGCTTGTGAATAGGTCGAAAAAGCCATTTTATGCGAGGCTTGCTCCCAAAGTCTAGATCTAAAGTCCGAAACTCCATGGCGTTCTCAGATGGGAACACTTGAAGAACATAGACTACCCATCGTTTGTCCATGAACTAAAATTGAACTAAATTAAGCTAAACTAAACTAACGCTTATGGATACATTGTTAAAAGGTATAGTCTATAGACCTGTACTCCAAGGAATTCTCGGATGCTATAGAATGCTTGAAAATGAATAGACTCCTTTCCTTGGACTAACATCTGTAATGTCAATCTTAAACGTTTTAGGATGACCTAAAATGCTTGAAAAACATGATAGACCCAATATGTGTTAGTCGACAAAGCCGTTTATTACGGCGGTTGATCTTAAGGCCTGTGGACTTATAATCATAGGAGTTCTTGGATCATCTTGATATCTTGAGAATTAAGATACACTACATAACATCTATCCATGGACTAAAATTGAGCATTCACTCTTATGAATACGTCGGAAAAGCCAGTTGATGTGGTGGTCAAGGTCAAGGTCAAGGTCTGTAGATGTACTCAAATAACCTAAAATACTTGAAAATGAAGATAGACTACTGTTCACGGACTTAAATGGGACTTTGCGCTTTGGAATACGTCGGAAAAGATATTTGATATGGTAGTTGATCTCAAGGTCGGTAGACCTATACTCCAACGAGTTTTTGAGTGACAGAGAAGGCATGAAAATGAAGATAACTAGGCAATCCAACATGAGTTTCTAGACCAAAATGTGAATACGTCGGAGAAGCCATTTATAGCTGTCTTTGATCTCAAGGGCTATAGACGTTCAACAGTACTACCCAACAGTTGTCTATAATGTCAATTCACTTAATATGTAACGCAAGTAATCATCGCTTTCTCGGGAAATAAAACAGCGTTTTGGTAAAATAAAACAGATGAGCTGTCCAAATAAAGGTTTTTATTGATCTTTTCGGAAAAAATAGTCTTATTCCATTTTGGTTTTCATAAAATTGACGAAGTTTTCTTGAAATACCTCGCATCATCCTTTGAACACTATTCGTCAACTTGAGCGGCCATTTATTCCACTATCTGTACATTTTTGAAGCATTTCGGCTAATTTTTCCAGTCTTATTCAGCTTCCGCTTAACAATTGCCCAATATTTCTCGATTCGGGCGAAATTGAGGGCAATTGGATGGGTTGATGTCGTTTTCGACCAAATCCACCCTGTTGCCACGGTACAACTAAAGTGTTTCTCGACTGTAGAGGTAGCTACACAGTTTAAAAGAAACAAACAATTTTCTGCGTTATCTAATATACATAAATGAAATGCTAGATACGGCATAAGTTCATGGGATATTTGTCCTAATTTTAGGCCAGAAAACGCCTGAACTTAGTCTGTTGTATGGAGGGTTACAAGCGATTTCATTTTTTACACTTACTTTGGCTTACAAGTTAACGGGGGTAGTTTTACGCTTCTGTTCAAGTCCTTACATTTTTTCTGTGTAGCCAAATCTGG
>JAHHFK020000572.1:0-70914 GCA_024533555.2 Aedes koreicus
AGTTCAAACAAATTTGGGCTCAAGCGTCCAAAAAATGCGATGCAACACTTGTCCGGAACTTGATGAAGAGCATTCGATCCAAAGTTCGAAAATTCGTGAAGGAATAACTTAAATTTCATCCGGTCTTCATTATATTCAAGTTTAACCTCGTACAATAAAGGATCAATTTTTTGTATGAACAAAATATCGGTTTTCAACAAAATTTGAAAGAAAGTTTGTGGATAGCTTATTTTCGATACACTCCTTAATGCGTTTACTACGAACGGTGCGTTAACTAGTGATAATTTGAAAAAAAAATGTTTCAATGTTTTATTTTTTTAATTTTTTAAAAAAGTCATCAAATGAAGTGTTATTTTTAAATTCTCCCAGTTTCCCAATTACAATCATTAGACTAATACGCTCAAAAAAGGCTTTTTATAATAGTGTTTTAAAAAAAAAGTAAAAATAAAGCATTTTTTAAAACAGAAAGAACATTCGTGCATTGTACGAAAACAATACAAAAAGCTCCGAATATTTTGTCACAAATTAAAAAGAAACGCCTTCTCCTTGCATGAATGATTGACAGAGTTTCTCTATCGACACAAAATGTAATTCAAAAAAAAAAAAAAAAAAAAAAAACGCTACCACGTGGAGTTGGCCAGCGTTTTTTTAATGTTTGTGACATGGGATTTTATCATGTGTTTTTGGAAAGAGCAAGTAGCTACTGAATCCGTGGTTAAAGGGTGTCCACAGTTAAATTGCATCACTTTCAATAAGCTGTAACTTTTTGCCCTTTCGGTTGATTTCAACGAAATTTTGAGTGAAATGACCTCAGCGTGTGTTGTTTACACTGCGTGAATTTCATTGAGAAATGTGTCGTAGTTTCCAAAATGGAGTCGAGGGAACAGCAAGTGCGCGAGAACATTTTGCACACGCACCTCGACAACCCACTTCTTTCGCACCGAGCCATCGGAAAGATGTTGAAAATTCACCAGTCTACAGTGTCTCGTGTCATTAAACGTTTCGGAGAATGTTTAACTGTCGATCGAAAGAATGTGAGTGCTAGAAAAAGTGTTCCGTACTGTGTGAAGGACCACAAGCGAGTGGTTGCTGCCTTTAAACGCAAATCCAACTGTTCCGTTCGGGATGTCACGAAAAAGCTGCACTTGACCAAAAGTTTCGTGCAGAAAGCCAAGAAACGAGCCGGGTTCCAATCATTCAAAGTTCAGAAGCTCCAAATCGCAATGAAAAACAAAATAGAACAGCTAAAACACGTGCGCGACCACACAATTGTTGACGTAACCACACTGCTGCATCATGGACGATGAAACACACGTAAAAGCGGACTTTAAACAAATCCCCGGCAACCAGTATGTGAATGCGAAAGACAAGTTCGATGTTCCAGAGTCTCTCAGGAAACAGCAAGTGTCAAAGTTCCCCAAGAAATTCATGATATGGCAGGGGATTTATTCGTGTGGTAAACGAAGCAAGCCTTTCGTGACAACTTCAAATGTAAATGGTCAAGTATACATGAATGAATGCCTGAAAAAAACGACTGCTTCCGTTTCTCAAAACACACAGCGTTCCTACGATTTTTTGACCGGACCAGCCTCTTGTCACTACTCCAACGATGTTCTGGAATGGTACAAGACGAATGGTGTCAATTTCGTACCGAAGGATCTTAATCCCCCAAACTCTCCAGAGTTGCGGTCAATTGAACAATATTGGGCTATAATAAAGCACCAACTACGCAAGCATCCTAACGTTGCCACAACAGAACAGGAAATGTTGAAATCATGGTTGAAAGCGGAAAAAAATATCGGTTCAAGCGTTACACAAAATCTTATGCGCGGTATTATGATGAAAGTTCGGGCTTTTAGATTTGGTAAAGAAATACAGTGAAATAAAAATATTTAAACCAAGATTATACATTGTATTTTATTCCCCGAATATTTCATGACAATCGGTTGAGAGACTTGTTTTTGAGGACGAGTTCAAAGTGATGCAATTTAACTGTGGACACCCTTTAGTATCACTAGGCCACGTTGACTCGTAAGAAGATACTTGATTAATAAGTATGAAGTTATAATTCTCGTCAGCGCTTTAATTTTTATTTTGGGATAGTTAAATTATTCTAGCCCATCCCAGCAGCAACACCATCATGCATGAGTACGTTTGAAGAGGAACAGCGATTGGCTGGTCTTAACGAAATTCATTTCGTGCATTATACAAAAAGGTGTAATGATAGCATTTCACAAGATAAAAAGCAATATGATTGTTTTATACAGTAAACGAGAATTTTGTTCTATGCACAAAATCCATGTTTACGAAACGAGTGGATGTTAATTTACGAAAATAAATTTTCAGTGTATGTAGCTTTAAATTGTTCAATGTAAATTAATGTTAATCGTATTCGTTTCTTATGATAAGAGTGGGTTTGATGGCCAATTGGCCACCGTTTTTGCTTACTGAGCAGAAATCATAGGAATATAAACCTCTTGCATGACTTAGTTAAAAAAAATAATATTAATTAAAAGATTCAAGTCATGTAAATGTAAATAATTAAGTTTTTTACTTAAAAAAATGAAAGATTGCATCCCTTTCCAATGTCAATCTAGATCCCATGAACGCTACCTACTACTCACTACTAAAACTTCCCTTCCAGGACAACCATGGAGATGCAGAGGTGTATTCGGCCTCTAGTAGCAACGGAAGACTAATTAACCATTCTACCCTTTCCGCGAAGGACCGTTGGAGCGTGGTAGGCGCCGTTTCTAACCACATAAAGTAAGGAACCCTCGAGTATATATTGAGAATGGTTTGCTATGTCCAGGCCTCTTGCGTTTGGATCTATGTGCAATTTTGCTGGTTCTGGTCAATCACGGAGTAGCAACTACGTAATGTGCGTTCAAATAAGCTCAAGCTCAAGCTCTTGAATGAAAGCCAATGTTTTCTGCTTATAGGCATCCTTGATCTTTTTGTCAATAGAAGGACGCACAGGCTAGGATTTCCATCCACGTCTCGGTGCATCAAGTACACTGTTCTTCATATTTCCTACCTATTGCTCACACCGCTCCGACGCTCACACACTCTTTTTGGCCGATTTTCTTAAGGAGACTCCACTCACAGTACACATTTGTACATTTTTGCTCAATACTTATGCTCTGTTCCACAACGCATTTTGAAAGAGATCCAAAAACTAAGTTTTCTTTCCATGCTATGACGTTTGTCAACAGAAGATCGCTGCAAAAAGAATTTGTAAAATTTCATTCGATTCAGATTGACCAACTCTTAAAAATAGCCTTGTAACATGTTACAAATTCTTAGTATGAACATATTAGTATCTAATTTTCGATTACCCCCTTCTACGTCCAATTACTCATGAACCATTTCCCACGTTCGATATACAGGACACGAATCGATCACTATTTTAATTATTCAATTTTTTCCAACTTTTTCAAACCACGTCCACAACTTTTCAAACACCACGCCGTAGCCCACCGTATCGCATTCGATGCACGGGAGCAATTAAATATTCATTTACAAATTTAATTACAGTAATAATAATAATATGTTTGCGAGAACATGCAATTATCCTTGGTTGACATGTTTTATTCGGGTGCCTTTGTGTTCAGAATACTTTTTTTTGTCTTTTAGGTTTTCCACCATTTGAGCCACGGCAACCAAGTACGGCACATAATGAGTTTGCTGATGAAGGTGTTAATTAAAACTAGTCGTTCTGTTTTTTTTTCGTTTGTAGAGTTAGCTGGGGCAAAAGTTCTCTTCGGGATTTTCGAAACTAAAATTAAACTCCATGGAGCTTGTTAGGAAGGATGTGTAGAACCAGGCATTTTTAACAATTGTGCCAACTTTGAAGTCGTTAAACATCAATCAGTGAAGGTGTGCCTTGAATTAAGAGTACGGTTGCTGTTTTATGATATTTTTGCAACTTTGCATTATTATGGGCTGTCATCATTCAATAAAAGTGTACTTTTTCTCAGTTCATAATCAGCAGTACAATGTGCAACTTTATGCAGCGCTAAAGAATGTCGTAGGAAATTTTCGAATGAATTCACGAATCGTGCCTAAAAATGTCTGGGATAGAATCCTCTACGTTCTGCTCGCTGCGTAGACACTTGGTACACCGAACCATCGAACCCATCTTGCATATGTATGTAAAATTTCAAAGATTTCAATTTGCAGAAATATGATGATTTTGCATTAATTTCATTTCGCAGAGTAACTACCCATGACACCTAAAGTTCGGATAAATAGGTAGATTTTGCCGTAATCAGCTAAGCGATCGAGAATAGAATTATATGCAACTTACCTTATAAGTTATTAACCCAGTTTAAGTTCACATTCCATGGCTATGTTTCTAGCTAAGGAACTTTCGAATCAAACTTCGCAAAAAGTTCAATTAAGCAACTGAAGGGAATTTTTGTCATGGGCGGACGTGTTTTTGTTACTGTCATTTTTTTCGCTCGTTCCTCTAAATTTTCCAAAAAAATAAGCTTGGTGGATCAGGCTGATTTTGAAAAGAAGTCACCATTGAAATCCGTGCTGTGAAACGTCAGGAAGATTCTTCGTTGGAAATTACGGGCGTATCGAGCGCTAGCTCGACAATTACGTCTTCTTTCGTCGGCACCGACAATTCTGGAAGTCACTGCGGTTTGTGTCGATCGCGAGTAATCCCGTGGCCAGTTTACAAGCTTTGAGGAATCTATACCTGAATGTGATATTGATTCAAACGTGCAATTGAGGGGAACATGGAAAAAGCTCAGGGGAAAAATCTCTGCTTGTTTGTATGTTTGCTTATTCAATAATCATCGAAAAACAAAAGAAAAAATCAGTGGGGTTGTGTTTAACACACGACCGGTTGACGAAGACTACGTTAAACCGTTTGATTAGTTTCGTTAGTTTCGTAGCGGAACATTCACAGAAAAGATAATAATTAATTTTTGCAGATGCGTAAAATTCTTCGTTGTTCGATTGAAAATCAAAACAAGCTTAAAGAAGAAATTGTTAAATATAAAGATGATGTGCATGTTATATAATGAATAATGATGTGATCGTCTTAGAGTAAATAGAGAATAAGTTTGAATGTGCAAGAGTATGTCTGGGGGGAGTAGGTGGTAAGTTGTTGTCTTCTTTTCTCTGGATAAAGGGTGTACGGAATCAAATTGCGACACACACAAATATTCCGCAAAATTCGCCCGTTCAACCAATCATCTTCAAGCTTTCAGGGAGTAAAATTAAACATGTTATGAATATTGTCCCATGTTTGTTTTATTCAATTTTAATTCCATATCTAAATACACGAACCTTCTTCTTAACATTACTCATAAGGTCCTGTACAACATTTGGACCAATTTTTTTTTGCGTGGCAATCCATATTTTCTTCATATCTTCCTCCGATTTCACTTCCTTAGGATGCTTCCAAAGTGCCTGCTTCATGATGGCCAAGTACTTTTCAATTGGCCGCAGTTCCGGTGCGTTCGGGGGGTTGAGATGCTTCGGCACGAAATTGACCTCCTTAGCCTTGTTCCACTTCAAAACCTCTTTCGAGTAATGGCACGAGGCTAAATTCGGCCAGAAAATCGTAGGACCATCGTGTGACCTCAGAAGAGGAAGTAGACGCTTTTGGAGGCATTCCTTCAGGTACACCTCCCCATTGACCGTTCCAGTTGTCACGAATGGGGTGCTCCGCTTTCCACACGAGCAAATTGCTAGCCAAATCATATATTTTTTTGGCAAACTTTGACATCTGCTGCTTTCTAACGTCCTCAGGGACATCGAATTTATGATGAGCAGTGAAAAACTGGAGCCCCGGAAGCTGCCAGAAGTCTGCTTTTACATACGTCTCATCATCCATTTTTGTTACTTTTTTTCTTTCCGATCGATCGTCAATCGTTCGTGGTATCGATTTAAAACACGAGAATGTACCATTACCAGCTTCCTGCTGATGGCACGATGAGAAAGATCCGCATTTTCGAGGTACGTGCGCAAAATGTCTTTGCACCGCTGCTGTTCTTCCGGCTCCATCTCCGCAACGATTGCACATCTGCTAATGAAACTTAAACAGCCTAAACAAATACACATTGAACTAATTCCACCCACAATTTCAATAGAAAATACCCAACGGGTAAAAAGTTAAAGCCATTTAAAAGTGGTGCAATTTGATTCCGTACAACCTTTAGCGTATTGCTTGCTCTCAACTTAGTGTTCTAAATGCACTTCCACAGATATTAATTGAGAGCTTTCGATGCCAGGTACCATTTTTGCATTAGTTTGATTGTGTCCTTAACGAAAAATTTCTAGACCAGACCGGGAATCGAACCCAGCCCCCTCCAGCATGGTGTTGCTCTGTAGCCGCGCCTTTACTGACTTAGCTAAGGGAGGACCCTGTATGTTAGTATGCATTCTGAAAATTAGGAAACTCTATTGTATACTCTTCAGAAAGGTTTAAATGATGATACGGTCTCAAGTTGAAGACCCTTCTCCAGCATCTCAACCAGTAACGTTTGCATTGAAAAAATGGACATTTTTCGGATGGTGATAATAAAACGCTAAGACAGATTATTGCTTATGATAAATTTTCCATGGAAGGTAACTATTTAAGCTAACTTGCAAAAAAAAAATTCTACGCCCTTGCGAGCGGCCTTCCGGCAGTTAACCGGAACATTCACCATGGCGGACGAAAACATGCGTGTAGGCGCGTTTTTGAGTTCTTTCTTCGTTTTATTGATCAATTCCTCCTCAGTTTTCGCGACAAAATTATTGGAATATATCTTACGCTTCAGGTTGGCCCAGAAATTCTCGATGGGACGCAGCTGGGGGACGTTGGGCTGGTTCACCGACTTGGATACCACATGGATATTCAACCGCTAATACTAATACTAATACTAATACTAATTGGAGTATGCAGAGAATGTAACGAAGATGAAACTTAAATTGTTTAAGCCACTGCTCGATGTCAATTGGTAAGAACCTGGATAGTAACGTTGAATAAATTCAAATCAAACAAACGCTTTCAAAATTGAATTAGTCGTCCTGAAAAGGACGGATTTGAAGTTGTCCTCATAATAGTTAAAACCTTCTCGGTCTTTTTAAGAAGCAGGTTATTTACCAAAGATGGCTACCAACAAAATTACACACACAAGCACCTTATCTCGCTTCCTTGTGGTTGCGCCCACAGGCTGGCAACCATCCAGCAGCCAAATCCAGCGTTGGCGCCTTGCCGCTCCGCACTGCTGAATGAAGCTAGCGCACTCTCCAGGATACATGCCATCGCCAGCTACCAATGAATATTGGCTCGTTGCTCCGCACAGCTCCAGTACTGCAACACAAATGAGAAAATTTGCTTTTACATCGTTCAGTGCTGAATATGAGACCTCCCTTGCTCACCTTTGAAATCTGTGACAGGAAAGTACTGTGAATTTATGAAATACAGCCTGCAAAACAAAAATATAAGATATCACCTTTCATTTTCGTTACTTTCAATAGTTTCCAATTGTTAACGGATAATTTTCGATAATTGAATTGATATGCGGAAAATTTTTCCAACCGATTGATGTTAACGTTTTGAAAATATATCGGGCATTTTTGAAGTTATAAGCGTTTAACTTGTAACGATATTTCGTGACGGTCGATTATTTTTCGATTTTCAATTGACACCCAACCCTTGCCGTAAGACATTTCAATTTTTCATGACGGCAGCCATTTGTAAATTGTGCACATACTAATTTGTAAATTGTGCACTCAAGAAGGAGCAGCTGAAGGTGCTGGTGAAAAACATCTTACCGGTGCAGCGCAACGTCGTGATCATAATGGATGACGAGACCTACTTGTCGCTGGACGACGACTGGCAGACGACCGAATACGTAACGTCCCTCATCAAGGAAGTAGGCGTTGATGTCAAATATATCACCCACATCAACTTTCCGAAGAAGGTTCTTCTGTGCTGACAATCAGCGAGAAGGGAATGTTCAAGCGACTGTTCTCTCCATCGTGATTTACAGTGTACGGGGAGAGATAAAGTAGGAAATGCATGCTGGATGATGCCGCCTTTATCAAGAAGCATTATGCAAATGACGTAGTCTTTTGGCCGGATCTGATCTCGGCCCATTATACCAAGAGTTCACTGGAGGAGATGGATCGGCAGAAGATCAATGTAGCGAAGACCGAAGACCTCCAAACTAGGCCTGCCAGACCCGGAACCGATTGAAAAATTTTCGCCAAAGCTCAAACGGAGGATCGACTGCAATAATTTCGTGGCTTAAACGGATGAGCAGCTTAAGAGCTGAAGAACATGCCGACATCCATCGACAAGTGAACTTGAGCATTTTTGTAAAAGTTTTAACAAAAGTAGGATTTTACTATAGGAAAATTTATATTATTGAATAGTTTTTTGTAGTTTTTTTTATAGCCATCCGAAATAAGTTCATAATTTTTATGCAAACGTTAACCAAAGGTTTTCGTGCAACGATTTCTAAACTGATTTTTTTTTCTAAAATGCATCCATAGTTTTCAAAATTTACTCTTGAGTCAAGATTTTCTATCCGGTAGTGGAACATTTTCAGTCTTCCTAGCCAAATGCGTGTGAAACTTTTCATTTCAATCCGAGTCATTTGAATTTGATCGATCCGTCAGTTGGCGTGGAAATACTCATTAGCTTACGGAATTCCCTTTCCATCTGAAATATAGCTCATCTCTATTCCGCAGGACTTGTCTATGACAGTACAGTTTTTATTATTGTTTTCAAATAACTTTTTAAAGGTTTTCAATTTATTCTAATTTTAACTACTCTACGGCCCTTCTTCTTTATAACTAAACTATAATACTTAACTATAATTGTTTGCAGAACAAATGCACGGTTAGATACCTTGCTGACGACAGTGTGGTTTCTTTAAGAGGCTCACATGCCGTAAACTTGCAAGGACCATTGCAAAATTCCCTAAACCACCTATCTTCTTGGGCTAGGAATCTAGGGATCGAATTCTCACCGCAGGAAACGGAACTGGTAGTGTTTACTCCTAAGGGGTACCCAGCACTTAATCTTCTCGGCAGAACCATTACCCAATCGTTATCTTTAAAATACCTGTGGGTGTGGTTTGATTCAAAGTGCACCTGGATGCCCACATTACGTATTTTAAGCAGTCATGCCAAAAAAAAAAGCTATAAGGTACAGCACAATGGGGTTGTGCGCAAAGATGACGTAGGACTACGCAGAAATGTGCAATCTAGATTGCTTGATTATTCTAATTCCCATCTCATTTCCATACAATAAACGTTTGCAGTACAGCCTTAATTTGCAGTTCGGCTCGAATTATCCGTTCTTGAATTTCGTTCGTTGGTTGTTCAACGCGCTTTGTCATTTACTTCGCGGCGTTTAAAGCAATTCCATGTTCAGTCGGGTAATGGAAATTTCAAACAGCACAAGAGAAAAATTCAACCAAACAAACTCTTTAATTGACAAACTGATTTGGTCGTCCTGAAAAGGACGGAATTAATTGACGGGGGGAGAAATATGGTTAGCGATTGAACTTGGGCTTTCTTCTTGGTCTTCTTGGTTCAGCTCCTCGTCTTTGCGGGTGGCCATCTGAAGGTGACGTGGGATGATTCTTGTCTCGTTGTCACGGGCGGCTTTTTCAAGCCAACTCGTAGGTTTCAGCAGCCATGTTTCTCGCCGCGAGGTTGGTGGGCGCATCGGCACCAACAGCCAACTGCACCAACGCTTCTCCTTGCAACGACTGCTCGCCAGTGCACCCTCCGTTGTGTTTGCTGCCGCCAACTACGATCGTACAGCCACTGCGCAGCTCCACGACTGTCGTAAGACTGAATAAAAATGTTCTGCTAAGAGCTATTAGGTAATGGCGTTGGATGCTATTGCACGAAAGAAGGCGGTACCAACGAAGGCAATGTGTGGCAACTGATACAAATTGCACCAAAGGGGACGAAATTCAGTTATTGCGCCACAATAATTAGCTTTAATTACTGCACGCTTGACGGATGATTTTCTTAACAGAGATATGCCTAATTTACTTGCCAGCAACTAATCCGCTATACACAACTAGGAACAACAACGAAAACTACATGGTCGATCTGACGGTAACACAAAGGCAATGCGCTTACTCATCTTTTGGTGGTGGCAAGGCAAAAGCAAGCGCTGCAAAGTTCACCAAGTTTTTTCGCTCGACCTGTTGCCGTGGCAATGGGTCGAAAAAATCAACACGTGGTGACATCCACGCCAGTGGCATCAGCTCCTGAAGCAATACCGAAACCGAGCAGCTCCAAGCGACTACGCCAAGACGACGCCGATCCAGCAGACCCTAACGCTTGACTATTAGCAAGCAACAAATTTTCCGTGCTCCCGGTACAGGAGGTACCAAAGAAGGTAAAAGTCCCCCGCTCTTCACCACATCAAAGGACATCGCTGCCCTCAGGGCTGAGCTTGCAGCAATCAAAATTCAACCGCTTTTCAAGCTGTGCAGTACCGGCACAAAGATCATGTGCTCGACGGAGGCTGACTACCGTGCTGTTGGTGCTCACCTAGTCATCAAGAAACATGAGTTTTATACTCACGACGCACCAGGAAACAAGCCGCTGAAGGTGATTCTGCGTGGCCTTCCGGAATTCACTCCGGAGGCAATAATTGCTGAGCTGCAAGCGGCAGCTCTGAAACCAATGAAGGTGTTCAGGTCAGACGTCAACAACAGGGAAATCATCGGGACCAACTCTATCTGGTCCATCTGGAGAAGGGTTCCGTCACGATGGCGGACCTGTTGAAAATACGGGCCCTTTTCAACGTCATTGTCGAGTGGGACCGGTATCGCCCGAGAAAGCATGACGTGACGCAGTGTGGCAACTGCCTTGTATTCCGCCACGGAACTCGAAACTGCCATATGAAACCACGTTGCGGCAAGTGTGCCGGAGCACACACTACCATGGATTGTGCACCAATGGATGAAGAAACACCACCAAAGTGCGCCAACTGTGGCGCTAACCACGAAGGTAACAACCGAACCTGTCTCAAACGTGTGGAGTTTCTGGCGATCCGCAAACAGGCGTCCACTAAGTCCCGGCCGGGGAAACGCTGTCCGCCACCTCGAATGGATGAAGAAAATTTCCCGACGCTCCGGTACCAGGTGTCAAATCTATTGCCGATCCCATTGACTCACCGCCAGGTAAACCACCCATCAGCCTCCGTTCAGCATCGATTCGCGGCAGCTGTCACCGTCTCCACACCGGCTCCTCCTCCAGGCTGGGCCAATCCGGGTTGCAGTACCTCCACGCAACCACCCGCCGATGGACAGCTCTACGACTCGGAGCAAATGGTCGAGTTCATCCAAGAGCTCTACGTTCCTGCCGCTGCAAGGAAGAACAGCTCAAAGCCGCCACATCCACAATTTATTTTCAAATATGGACCATAATCGCACCATCAACATCGTAAATTAGAATGCTTGTTCCATCCGGAACAAAACAATCGAGCTCGGTGGCTTCCTTAACAGGAAGGCCATCGACATCGCCATCGTCACCGAGACACATCTCAAGCCGGAACTGACCGTTTTCATCCCAGGATACCGGATTGTGCGACTTGATCGTAGCGGCTCTAGTGGTGGAGGAGTTTCGATCGCCCTGCGCTACAACATCAACTACCATCTGCTTCCGGGTCTTCAACTGCAGTCAATCGAAGCCATCGGAATGGAGGTCGAAACTGTAATCAGCCCTATCACCATCATCGCGGCTTATTGTCCCAAGCAAGTCAGCACAGCCAACGGAACAACAACGGTCCTACGGAACGACATTCGCAAGCTCACTCGGAGGCAGGGGCAATTTATCATCGCAGGCGACCTAAATGCAAAACATGAAACCTGGGGGACCACCCGGCGGAACCGGAACGGAATAATTCTGCAGGAAGACCTGGAAGAGGGACATTACACCGTCCTGGGCCCGAATACTCCCACCCGGTTGAGCAGATCTGGGGTCCATTCGACAATCGACATCTTCCGCACCAACATGGGGAACAACATCGCCCAGCCGATCGTACACCAGGAGCTCAGCTCGGACCACTATCCGGTGGCGGCCGAAGTTGGCTCCTCGGTCAACCGGCATCGAATCACCAGACGAAACTATCACCGCGCCAGTTGGGAGAGGTTCCGACAGCACGTTGACGACAACATCGATTTCGACATGCACCTTGATCCGGTTGATGACATCGAACGGCAGCTGCAGAGCATCGAGCAAGCGATCTCCCAGGCCCATGTACCGATGATTGATCAGGTGAGCAACCCTGTACCCATTGATAGACTCACTAAAGAACTTATTCAATTGCGCAACGCCATTCGAAGGCAATATCAGCGAACTGGTTGCCAACGCTAAAAAGTCACTGTAATCGAGTGACGAAAACTATTAAGGCCAGAATGGTGGACCTTAAGAATAACAATTTTTCCGACAAGATCCGCTCTCTCCCAGATTGTGCAATGCCGTTCTGGAAGATGACAAGCTGTTTGAAAAAACGATCTACCGCCGGCTTCTTGCATCTGCCGACGAGCTGAACATCTTGCTCGACGAACAATTTGGCTTCCGACGTGGTCGGTCGACAATTCAACAACTTAATCGAGTCATTAACATCCTCAGGCGGAACAAGTCTGTTTCAAAATCATCTGCCATGGCACTTCTAGACATCGAGAAGGCCTTTGATAACGTGTGGCACGATGGCTTGGTGTACAAGCTGCACCGATACAATCTTCCCATCTTTCTGGTGAAGATAATTAAAAACTATCTGACGGACAGGACATTCCGTGTTTTGCTGCAAGGTGCAGTCTCCGATGCACAGGAGATCTCCGCCGGTGTTCCGCAGGGAAGTATACTAGGTCCACTTCTGTTCAACCTATTCACCTCGGACATACCTCCGCTCCCTGAAAATGGATCTCTGTCATTGTTCGCCGATGATACCGCAGTCGTCCACAATGGTAGGGTAACAAGAGCGCTTACAGCGAAACTGCAGCGAAGCCTGAATGTTCTGTCAGAATACTTCACCGAATGGAAGATCTGTATCAACGCGGCAAAGACCCAGATCATCCTTTTTCCACACTCCAACTCTCCCAAACTTGTTCCGCCTGAGGATTGTAAAATAAGCCTAAACAACACAACGGTGGAATGGGCCAAATCAGCTGTCTATCTTGGAGTTACAATAGACAGCAAGCTTATTTTCAGGGAGCAGGTTGACAAAACTGTCACAAAGTGTAACGTTCTGTTGAAGCTACTGTACCCATTGATCAACAGAAGGTCTACATTATCCCTGAAAAACAAGCTTGCTGTCTACAAGCAAATCATACTTCCAGTCATCGAGTACGGCATGCCAATCTGGGAGAGTTGCGCAAAAACACATCACCTGAAGCTTCAGCGTGTTCAAAATAAGTTCCTCAGGATGATCCTGAACACCCCTCCGAGGACAAGAACATCTGAGGTCCACCGTCTGGCTGAGATAAAAATGCTCGATGATCGCTTTAGTGAGTCTATCAATCGGTACAGGGCACGCTGCCTCACATCGGATCACCAGATCATCCGGAATCTGGTTCCCCACCCCTAGGATTTTCAAATTGTAGCTATAGTTTTAGTTTAAGTAGGTTATCAAATTTTAAACAAACAATGCCCCAAGGGCTGATCTGAAAAAACACACAGGAAACACATAAACACATAAAACACACTAAACAAAGCTGAAGAGCCCATTGGGCTGAAACACTTAAAAATTATAAAACAATGTATAAGACAACGAAATGCAAAATAAACAAGAATTTTACCTACTACTAGTTGCGGCAGACACCAGCTAGGAAATGAAATCATCACGCTGCATGGTTTCGGAGGTTAAATTCACATCACCTTATGCAAAAGAAAAATGCCCTTTTCAGGGACAAAACCCCCAACCAAAGAGAGTCGAAATATGGACATATATTTCGTTTGTTGGTTATCAAACATGCTTGGCCATTTACTCCGAGACGCGACCTTTGAAGCTATGCCATGTTGAGCCGGTGCGTGGGAATGTTAATTTTGATGAACGCAAGAGAAACTTCAAATTAACAAACTCTTTAGATAGGCAAATTATTTTGTTCGTCCTGAAAAGGACGGATTTTAGTTGACGGGGAGAACATGGTTCCAATTGAACTTGAGCTTTACACTCGGTCTTCTTGTACAGCAGAACAGCCTAAAAAATACAACACTCTGTGAAATGTTCAGACCGGAAAAGTTTCATCAGCTCTTCGTCGTTGCGGATGGCCAGCTGCATGTGACGTGGTATGATTTTGGACTACTTGTTGTCGCGGGTTGGCATTTCCTGTCATCTCGAGCACTTCACCGGCCAGGTATTTCATCACCGCAGCGAAGTAGACGGGGGCTTCGGCACCAACGCGCTCGGTGTAGTGCCCTTCCAGAGCAGACGGTGAATGTGACCGAGTGGGAGCTGCCATCTGACTGCAAATTTGTCACGGCAGACATGTTACTTGGTAATAGAGTCGGTCGATGGTCGACTCGACGGTGCGTTGCCGAGCGCTGACTCAACATCTTCGAGATCGCTGAAAGACTGAAGGAAAATTCCAACGTGTCCCCCTTAAATATGCATAGGAGACGTTCCTAACTTAAATATGAAGTCTGTGCTAGCAAAGTACTGTGCATTAGGTAGATTTACTCTGAAAAATCGGCATTATAAGACATCACCTTATATTTGCGTTAATTTCAATAGTTGAATGTTAAAAATCAATAGTTTCAAATATTGAAATCGAAGCGTAGAAAAGGTTCCAATCGATTGGTGCAAACATTTTGGAAATCAATCGTGGAATGACTCAGTTATTCATGTTCAAAACCTATATATTTTTCGTGACGCTCCAAATTTTCGCAATTCGAACGTTTACCCCAATATTGAAAACACAGACGTAGTCCTACGTCAAAAGGATCAACTTTCTTCGTTCAGATTGGGGCCATTTCGGAAACCCAAAAACCTTTTTTAAAAATTATTTTCTGCTCTTTTTTGGGTTTTGGTTTTTGCTTGTTCCTGTGGGCGGAAAAATCTTTTATTCTAAGAAAGTGGAAATTATTGTTTGTGGTTGGGGATTTTTGTTGGCTGTTATCAACTAACAAGATAATACGGTGTGGTGGGGCGGGGGGGGAGGAGCCCACCCCCTGCATGGGCTGTGCGGGCTCTCTTAGTGAATATTAATAATAAATGGAGTGAAAAACTTATTTTTTTTAAGAATTTTTTGGGGAGACGGGTGGGGGCGATTCATTCTCATTTATTAAGAATTTATTACCATTAATATATGTTTTTGTGTGTTTTTTTTTCGTTTTTTTTTCTAATACTTTTTCATTATATCTTTTATTTTTATTTATTTATGATTTCTATAAGCATCTCTTGGCATTCCGGAACATCTTCGTTCTATGATAATTCCGGGTATGTTTACTGAAAAGTACTAACACGTCAATTCTTAAAACAAAAGGGTATTCACTGATGGGTCTCGCTTCAATGGATCCACTAGCTTCGGTGTCTTCAATAAAAACTCAAGCGCCTTCCAGGACTGCAGGAACCTTGTTCTGTTTATGTTGCTGAGTTGGCAGCAATCAACTTTGCATTGGGGATGATTATCAACATGCCCGCATACCATTACTTCATCTTCTCATCTTCTCGGACATCGTCAGTTCGATTGAGGCTCTTCAATCGATGAAACCTAGTGAACACTCATCTTATTTCCTTTCCGAACTAAGGGAACAGATAAGTGTGCTGGTCGAAACATCATATTTCATTACCTTTGTATGGATCCCTTCACATTGCTCAATCATAGGCAATGAGGAAGCAGACTCGCTCGCAAAGGTGGGCTCACAGGAAGGCGATTTGTATGATAGACAAATTTCACACGATGAATTTTACCATTTAGTACGTCAGGGTACCCTTTCGAGTTGGAAAACCGATTGGGACACTGGAAATCTACGACGGCTGTTACATTCCATCATCCTAATTGTTGCATCGAGGGCGTGGTTCAAGGATCTGCACGAACGTCGTGATTTCATCCGCACAGCTCGAAAAAGTGGTGTGAATTTTTGTTCAATATCATGCACATAAATGGAGCGTCACAAAACATTCACATTTAGATTATAAATCGTGTAAAGTTCTGGGATATTCGATATATGGTCGATAATGTTGTACACAGAAAAAAAAATTAATTTTAACAAGCGCGTAAAACATCCCCTGGTTTAATTCCAAGCCAAAGGAAGCGTAAACAACGAAGTTGTTTGCAATCTTTCATGTGCCATACAAGACTGATTGCAATCTTTTATACAACAGGGTAGATTTAGGCGTTATCTAACTTAAATTCACATGAAATAACCCATTTTTTTTTCTGCCAAATCTAGCATTCCCTTTATGTGCATTAGATAACGCAGAAAATTCATTGTTTCTTTTTATCTATGTATGCAAAAGCTCATCTTTGTTGAAACTATTTCATGCAAGTAGCTGCCTCATGTGGAAGGTTATACAATATCACATGCTCTGATATTTACATCACAATGACAATTAAGATTTTGTCCAACCACTACCTCTATCGAATTACAGTTATGTTGACATCGATCACGCAGTCTGGCAATGAATGGATGATAACGCCTCCAGAAGGTGACTTTTGAATACCCTCGAGGCCCAATTAGGACAATTTTATGTTCCTGTAACAAATGTGTTGAGATCTCACGACCTTCATTATATGCAATCGATTTATGTCTTTCTCCAAATGTCTAGTATAAGAGTTTAATCGGTTTTTGTTTTCTTTATTTATTAGTTTGTGTTTGTTTTGTTCTGACATCTTGAGTAGTCTCATCGTCGCCCAATGGTCACCCCAACCGGCCGAACACAAATAAGGAGTCCTGACCAGATCACACAATGTTATAGTTAAGGCAACAGCAAATAACCTCCCCAAGTCTTACTAATCCTAGTATTAAGTCATTAAATCATCAAAAAAAAAAAAAAAATCAAAAACAACAATGAATTATCGGCTCCGTAAAGCTAACAAAATTCAGCCTTCCAAATAAATAAACTGGTAATAAAAAACTACTCTACGGAAGCTATTCTTTAAATAACTTGCCAATCGAAACAGAGTTTGACAACTAATCTATTGTAACAACTAGTTACTAATAGTCTTGAAGAAGAATCAAACGAACTAATTATGTTTGAGTTAAACATTCTTGAGTTTTTGGGGTGTAATTCAACTTTGAAGCAACATTTGCCCCATGTTACTCTATCTGGATGCTACATCGCATAAAAACATAGATTCAAAAATTCTGTCAGAGAGTCCACTCATTGCCGTATCATCATCATAAAACGTCTGCCGGTGCCGCGGTTTGAAACTGTCCTTGACTATTTATTCGCAGTCTTTTGTTTTTCTTTGCTGTCACTCAAAACTGAAGACCGAGTCGCGCATAGGTTCCCATTAAAATCATATGACGAGACTAAAAAAAAGCTTGAGTACAGGGGATTTTTTCACTAGCAACGTTGGCTAATTATGACATATTATGCTAATTGCACAGCCCGAGAAAAATGCGAATTGATGGGTGAAGAAACACGTCATTGTTGGGTAATTATAGAACTACAATAAAAAAAAAAAACTGACAATTACAGCTGATTATCACAATCCCTGTGGATAATTTAAACGTGAGATCTCATTTTGATAGTGTAATCAATTTTCATCAATTAGCGAGTAAGCAGTTCCATTTTACCGATTGGAATTAATCAAACCTGATCCCGGATCGAAACTGATGGATTTATTTAATTGACCGAGTTGGGAAAACTGCGACAGAGAGAGAAAAAAAAAGAAGCAAAGCCATATCGAATGACCTGGCACACAAAAATGAGCTGATTCAATTTGATTAATTTAATTAATTACGTATCACCACCCATCGAGCAGTGAAATACAAACACACATACACACACACTACGGTCCAACACGTCACTTGCATCCATCAAACGCTTGGCAGCGCATGTGGAGCGGGAAAGTAGGATGCGTAAGGACATGATGATGCTTTATGCGCTTCTAGGGCTCATATAGCCTCTGGCAGATTTATGGATTAATAGCATTCATTCCAGCGACCGACAGACGCACGAGCCGGAGCAGCTACTCTGGCAATGTTGTGATTGACGGGCAGATAATTAAATTTGAAATGCTGCTTCTCTGTGTGAACTTTGCACAGCAGCAGGCTCGCCCTTTGCACGGTGAGCTATGTGTTTACTTTTGCCATTGAAGGGTGACTTCGGGAAGAAAATTTCAAAAGTGCAAATCAATGTTGGTAAAAAATTAATTCCCAGCATTTTTCAGTGGTCGACATAAATTAATTACCTCTCACCGTCAGCAGCAATTGTTGTGGTGGGAAGAGAGGTACACTTGTATTAAGGTACCGTACACCGTTGCCAACGGTTCATCTGGTGGAAGAAACTTTTCACTTTATGATTAATAAATGCTCGATGAACTTTACCTTAATGAGCGGTGAGAGTCGTTGAAGCGTGATCTTTCGCAGTATTCGTTCCCTTTGAATGGATAATTTTTCGGTTTCGCCAAAGGAAGGTTATTGACCAAAGTTGGCTGTGCACTTGGTAAACAAACGGAAACTTCCAAAGAGCAAAAGATCAACATCAATTCAGGTTAACGGTGAATGAAGGTGAATCGAATGAAAGTGATTACACTGGCTGGCTTTGGAAAATCTTCCAACCACTGAAACATAGCGAATGTAGAGAACAACAGTAAGATATTTTACACTGATAGGCAAAATAAAGTGCCCACCTCATCGTTTTTTCAATTTCTCTAATTTACTTGGTTCAAATTAAAGTAAACACACTGTATTTTTTTATTATCTTATTTTTTATATTCTTTTTAAGTTTCACTTATGGAATACTGAAAAAAAGGAGTTTTACTTAAAGAAAAAAAAATCAATTTGTGTTGAAAAAAAAAACAGTGACAAAATAAAGTGCCCACTTCATTTAGGCTACAGAAAACATAAATTAAAGTAAAATAAAAGCATTTCAATAATTGATGTGTCCTCCTTTGGCCTTCAGGACCTCCTGCAGGCGCTTCGACATGCTCTCGACCAGGTTCTTTAGGTGCTGTGGATCTAGCTCTTCCCAGGCGCGCTCCAGGGCTTCAAAATAGTTATTTTTATTGGTAACACCAGTTTTGTCAACCCTGGCATCGAGAATCGCCCACAAATTCTCGATGGGATTGAGGTCCGGGCTTTGTGGAGGCCATTCCAGCGGTTTGATCCGACAAGACCGGAAGAAAGACTTGGTCTTCTTGGCAGTATGCTTCGGGTCGTTGTCCTGCTGGAATACGAACTTCTCTTCAAGGCCCGTCTGGATCAGCGAAACCTCCAGATTTTCTCGCAGGATGTTGATGTAAGAATCTGCCGTCATTATCCCGTCGATTTTCACAATGCTTCCCACTCCACCCCACGAAAAACACCCCCAGACCATCACATTTCCTCCTCCATGCTTCATCGTGCCTTGGATGTGGCGCTCCTGAAGCTCCTCTCCCGATCTGCACCAAACACGAACCCGCCGCTTTCGGTTAAACAGCTCGAATTTTGATTCGTCCGTCCAGAGAACCGTTTTCCAGAACTCTAGGGGCTTATCAGCATGCTCCTTAGCAAACTTAAGCCGTTTGGCTTTGTTTGCCTTGCTGATAAATGGGCGCTTCCGGGCAAGTTTGCTATTCAACCCCTGTGCTACGAGACGGCGACGATCAGTTCGACCGGAAACTGGGTTTCCTGGAGCTCGCGGACAGTTACCTTCGGGTTCTTCTTGACTTCGCGCATGATCTTGGTGTCCGTTCTCGCATCCGTTTTCCGCTTCCTGTCTCTGCCAGGGCGATCCACCACTGATCCAAACGTTTTAAGCTTCAGAAGAATTTTGCCAGCCGCTGCCTTACTGATACTGTACTTCTTAGCGACAGCCCGGTGCGATTCACCGTTTTGCACATCACGAACGACCAATTTTCGGATACACAAGGGAATTGCTTTCGAAAGCACTGCGTTCTCCATTTTTTTCAATTGAATCAAATGCGATCACGTATACAAATGCACCAGGTTGAGCCGTTTGCTTCAAAACATATCAAAATATCAAAACATAAACAATCGAAGGGTCTTCCAATGGAAATTTATCGAAAACATATCGATTTTTGAAGTGGGCACTTTATTTTGTCACTGTATTTTTTTTCAACACAAATTGATTTTTTTTTCTTTAAGTAAAACTCCTTTTTTTTCAGTATTCCATAAGTGAAACTTAAAAAGAATATAAAAAATAAGATAATAGAAAAAATAACGTGTGTTTACTATAATTTGAACCAAGGAAATGAGAGAAATTGAAAAAAACGATGAGGTGGGCACTTTATTTTGCCTATCAGTGTACTTTATAAAAGACCTTAAATATCAAAAGTTTGATTTTGTTGTTTTAAGATGAGATTGCCTAGAGGGAAAAATATACAAAATATCATTATAAAATTGAGGATTGCATACTGAAACAATGCATCGGTTATGAAAAAATAGATGTTTAAGTTAGTATTGTCTTTCGGTTAATTAGTTTTTGTTCCAAACAGTATGATCGGTGAATTATTCGGGATCATTCGAACACAGTGAATGGCCTCACTTAATACAGAAATCAGAGCGTTGTTTGACAGCAAGATCAATCTTATAAATGATAAATTACAAACAATCCATAAATTTCATAGTTTAAAGAGTAAAAATATTCGCATACACACTGCAAATTTCAATCAAATTCATTGTGATAACAACGGACAACATCATGACAAGACGTAAAAATATGTTGAGGAACACAAAATTAGTTTTTTCTACTGCTGTTACTGTTAACGCAGATCCAAATGCTTTTTGATGCCAGTTTTGATCTCAGGGAACGGGTTTTAAGAACCCCAAGAATTAAAAAAAAAATCCTTTTTTTTTTTTTAATTATTTTTTTCCAGGCGAGGGGTGGGGGGGGGTAAACCCCTCTTTTTCCTCTCCTGTAGGATTCTTTTTGTTTTTTTCTTTCCTGTTTTTTTTTTTCTTTTTTATGTTTTTTCCTTCTTGGCCTTCATCGTAATACTTTTTTTAGGGGCCGGGATGGCCTGGCTTACGTATAGAACCAAACAAAAAAAAGAGGCGGCGCGCGGGGCGCGGGTTGCACAAATCAAACAAAAAAAAAAAAAAAAAAAAAAAAAATCAAATACCTATTCTGTTCATTTTCCCTCTCGCGGGTCAAATTTTGCACCTTGTCGACGGTGAGAGGGCTTATCCCATGCAATAAACATGCGTGTGAGACGAAGAAATTGACCAATAGTGAAAGTATCACATATGCTACTCATTTTTTCACTGCCACGTTGTCGAACGTTTATATAAAGGCACTAACATCAGGTGTGATACTGGCGGGTTAGGACTTCTTACTTTCAAACTCAGGGAAACGACTAAAAGTACACTTTTCATTTTCGTGACAACTTATGTTATTGTTCATCCATTTGTTTTATGGAATGAATAACCAAAATAACCAGAATAACCTTGTTTGCTCATGGTATAATAACTGAATGTAATTGCACTATTTTCGAAAGGGGTGAATGTTTTCATTAGGGTAATTATCTGACTGTTCGAAATGAAGCACATAGTCACAGAAAAGTGTTACTTAAGACTGACGATGACAAACATGTATATTAGAGATAGGACGCGGAAGGCCCGCATAGCAAACACCATTTGAAGCAGTAGAATAAACCTTTCCTTGTGATTTATATCAGTAGTAATGTTTGGTGAGTCATATACATTAACATGGGGTCAAGGTTTTCGAATTACCTCCTTGTTTGCAAAATTCAAACATGGCAATTCAACCCAGCCGAGCTTTAATTCAAAATTTGTGAGTGGTGGGAATGCGAGGCGATGAGATTGAGTAGGAACATGTATCCTCCAAACCAACCAATAAAAATAAACCCGCTGGATAAGAAATAGAAACGTTTTTTTTTTACTAGGTTTCAGATTAGTTCGTTTTTCAAATATTTTCAAATTTTAGATGGCTACTAGATCCCATGCCTGAGAATGGGCTAGAATGTAAGGTTGAAACATTTAGTCGTTCTTTTTATTTTTCTTTTTTATATTTTTTTATTTTTGCTTTTGGTTAGATTTGGGTGATTAGAATTAGAGGTTCTGAGGTTCTATGTTTAGTTACGTTACAAGAATTTGTTTTTTTGTCAAAAAAAAAAAAACGAAAAGTCGTTGTGAGAATATCACCAATAATCTCACATGCCACAAAAAAAAAAAAAACTAAAACCTGCTTTCTCTTTTGTATTATGTTACCAACTGTCTGCATGCGGTTTTGCAACCATCATGGCCGCATTTGGTTGTGAATTTCAAACACCTGATCAGAGATCCCAGCACGCTGTCAAGGTAGTCGAGAACGGCTGTGAAATGGATCGATTGAGTGCGAAGGACCTGCTCACCAGACTACATGCGGTTTTGATAAGGAAGTGATCGTATCAATTTCAAGACAAAGTACCTGTGGAGCATCCTCAAAAAAAATCAAAGACAATACAGAAATAGAAGCCTATCCTCGGCCCTTATTAAGTATGTATTAAATCAAAACGGTCAACCAAAAACATTCATCTTTTCTTAAAAAGAAAAAATTATATACTTCACTACTAGTTTCAACTCACAAACAAATTAAACATTTCAGTTATTTTGTAGCAACGCGGCCATCTCAACTCCAAAAAACACTACAAACCCCTTACCCCAACTTAATACTTATCACCTCCCATGGCGTTCAAGTAGTCCGCATTGACCAGTTCGCCATTACCTCCTCTGTTTTTCATTGATTTGCGCTCTCATTGTCCGTGGTACAACATGTTTACATTCTTGTTACATTCAGTAAAATGGCGTCGAATCAAGTGGAAGTGTGCAAACGCATTTTGTACGAACCTCTGCAAAATCCGAATTTATCGGTACGCAATCTTGCCAAGAAACTTAAACTACTGAAAAGTACCGTGTTTTCTGTTTGCAAATCATTTGACCAGCGCTTGGAGGTGGAATAAATCGAAAAGTATGCCCCCGACAAATGGACAAGAAGCTGGCAGCCATTATTGAGAAAAATCACAATCTTTCTGTGCGAAATTTGGCTCACTAAGTTGGAAAGTCAAAATCATACGTACAAAAAGTGAAGCAGAGGCTGAAGGCGTACAAAGTGAAAAAGGTGCCCAACCATGATGACAAACAAAATTTCACTGCAAAAAGTCGTGCTAAGGAGCTTAACACCAATTTTTTGCAAACATTTTCTTGTATCACGATGGACGTCGAAACATACGTACTCGAAGACTTTAAACAGCCTTCGGGTCTGGTTTTTTACACCGCAATGCAAAGGAAAGCCGTTGCCGAGCATTTCCGAACAAATAAGGTGTCCAAATTCACGAATAAATATTTAATTTGGCAGGCCATATGAAGTTGTGGTCGAAAATCTAAAAGTTTCGTCTCTACCGGCACTATCAATAAGGATGTGTACAAGAAAGAATGTCTGCAAAAGCGGTTGCGACCGTTTATAAGAAGCCACGACTCTCCAGCTCTGTTTTGGCCTGATTTGGCCTCTTGTCACTATGTGAAATCCGTCCTGGAATAGTATAAGATAGAAGAGGTCAAATACGAGCCAAAAACAGCCAATTCACCATACTGTCCAGAACTTTGCCCAATAAAGAAGTACTGGGCTCTAGTTACGCAGAAACTCTTCGAAACTAAGAAGAAAGCAAATGGTACCGATGATTTCAAGAGAAGATGGAGCATCGTCACGGTGGGCGTATCTGCGGATACCGTACGGAACCTGATGGTGGGTGTACCATAGAAAATTCGATAATTTTACAGAAAGAATGTTTAAAATCTTAATCAACTGTTTCTAATGTAGATATATTATTGTGAAAAAAAAAACAATTGGTTTTGTGGAATTATGTGTAAATAATTTTTGCTGCTATTATTTTGGTGTCCGAGCTTTACAAAATTTTCTGAAATTTTGAGCATTACATTTACGAGTTATGAAATTTGATCTATTATGCATGTTATTAAAAATGAAGCAATAATTTTATAATCTATCACGGAAGAGAACGAACTTAAACTTGTTAGTTGTCATGCCGCGTGGAATCGACTGCGTCAATAATATAGCTGATGTTGTCACCAAACACGATCATGTAAATTGAAGGCGTTGGAGTGTACCCAAGTAGCCAAAATCTTCTAGCTTTATTAAATTTTATTAAAGTTTTATGAAAGCCACTAGAAATCAATTTGGTTTTATTATGGCACCAAGAGGTGTCAATAGGTTTCATATTTTAGTCAGGTTTATGAGAACCTACACTGCTTGTTATAACGATCTTAAGACCTCGTTTTCTCTAATTTTTTTTTTTTTTCTTTTTGTTTTCTTTTGTTGTGTTTTGTGGTTGCGTTTTTTTTTTTTTTTTTTTTGTTTTTTTGTTTTATTGTAATATCATTTTATTGCCAATTTGTTTTCATCTTATTTTTATCTGTGTTTAATTTTAAATTTGTGAATTGGGAATTGGGGGAGGAGCTAGTCGTGTTTGCGTTATGTGGGCGTTTGGGATTGTATTTAAGTTTTGTGGGGTCGTGTAGTGTAACCCAAAAAATAATGTACTAGGTTAGTCAAAAAGTTTTGAAAGCGACATCTATGGAGCAGTAGAAAAACCAAAATTTCTACGCCATTTTAATATTTCATCTTTCATAAGAACGTACTCAAAATTTCATTTCGACCTGTCAATTCATTCTTTGTTTACAAGCCATTTGAAGTTGACGTGTTAGTGTATTTTTTAACAATGGAAAAATCCGAATTTCGTGCGGTGATTGAATTCTATGTTTTGAAAGGTTTATCGGCTACTGAGATCCATGCAAAGATGGTGAAAGTATTAAAGGAGTCTTTTCCTTCATTTTCAACCGTTCATCGATGAGTTTTGGAGTTTACGCGTGGCCGTACAAGCGTTGAAGGCGATCCACGCTCAGGATGTCTAAAAATCAACACCAAAAAACTGTGTGCACAATGGGTGCTGCATTTGCTAACAATGCAATAAAACACGTTCGAATGCGACATTCTGAGCAACATTTGGAGCAATTTCGAAAGGATAAAAAGGATTTTCTGCCTCGACTCATCACTATGGATGAGACTTGACCATGATCCAGAATCAAAACAAGAGGCTAAAGAGTGGTGTGAACCAGACACTTCGGCTCCGAAGCGAGTTCATGTCCATTATCCACTTCGAAAAAAAAAGAAGATTCTCTTCGTTTTGGGGGGTTTTGTTTGCCAAAATGATTGAAACTTGGATAAAAGACGCTTTGTAGAAAGTACATGTTTTTAGGTCAAATTTCAGACAAGTTGACCGCTAACACCCCCCCCCCGCCCCTCAACCACAACGCCGAGAGGTACTCTAAACGAAACGCCATCTCTGGGAAACAAATAAAGACTTATGTTATTATCAATGTGGTTTTAAAATGGAAAAGAGCATGACCAAATAGTTTTATAGCAGTCATTGCGAAAATTAATTGGTTTTTTGTCAAAACTGTGATTTTTTCTTATCGCAATATTGAAATATAAGACATAATTGAAATGTGAAAAAATAAATGCATCAAATTTTAAATTTTATTGCAAATGAACTGTAGATCGGAGACCAATTTTGGCATTCTTTTCGATAACCGTATTTTCTTCCATTAATTTTCAGGAAATTCATGATTAATTTATCAAATATATTTGTTTTTAGTTTTGGTTTTGTTGTTGTAGACTCGCATAATTACCGAGGCATATTAGTTTTCAGCTTTTATCGTGCCAATATTCACCATAAAATTAGATGCAAATATGATTTGGAGCATGATAAGCTGTTAAATATTCGATTTGTTTTGGATATTATGCTATCAAACAACATTTCCCGCAACACTTGAATTTTTTTTCTTAAATATTTTTACTGCTAAATGAATCAGAAGAGCAGAGAATCGAACAAAGCAGAACAACAAAAACCAACCACGAGATCACAGTGAAATTTGACAGCTGTGACCATTTGGCCGTATGCTGGTTGTCATGGCAGTCAATAGGTTTTATAAAAGTTCTGAAGTGGTCATAACATGTTTCACCAGAACATTTTCAAAACCTTCATGGTCTTTTAAACGTTTTATTAACTTGTTTTCACAACCGTTTATAGAGTGGGTCACTTTGTACAAATTTCGGCTTTGAAGAAGCATAGAGGTTTCGGTAGACAAAACAGTTTTGATTGTAGTTTTATCAACAAAGCCAGGAGTGCCGGCGTCGGTGGTGTAGTGATAAGCGTGACTGCTACTTTGCACCCTAGTGTGGGTCTGGGTTCAATCCCAGTCGACGTCGGTGGTTTTTCTGAGGCGAAAAAATCTGGTCACGTCATCCTTCGGAAGGGAAGTAAAGCCGTTGGTCCCGGCTCATGAGTCGTTAGGTAGGGTCCAGGTGGTGGTCGTCTTCCTGGCGTCGGTGATTATCACCATGTAAGGAAATAGGCCGACAAAGTATAAAGAACAAAGCCAGGAGGAGTGCTATACGGCTGGATAAAACTAAAACCTGTCTAAGCAACCTTCTGTTTTTTTGCAAATGTTCTACCAACCCTAGACCCCTAGCAACCTAGTCTGTTGGTTCCCAATAAACGAGAAGTTCATAGTTTACACTCGTCAAGACCAGTCGTCTTTTTTTTTCAAGCTCTTTGAGAATTTTCCCCGACCTAGTCCACTGCTTGGGGATGTTCGAGAAAAATCACGACGCAAAGATGGAAATCTGGCAGAAGGCGGAACTGGGTAGAAGCCGGTGGCGTGAGGAGGAGGGGATTCCGCCGCCTGGGGGGGTCGCGACCGGCGGGGGCCACAGGGGGGGGCAGGGGGGGCCCGAGTGAGCGGTGCGGGCGGGGCCCCGGGGGGTGGCCGGAACCAGGAGGCGCGAAGAAGAGAAGCGCGCGTGGGCGGAGGGAGCGGGCCAGCAAGAAGTAGGAGGAACGTGGAAGGGAGAAAGAGAGAGAGGGGGAAGAGAGGGGGGAGGAGGAGGGGGAGAGGAGAGGAGGAAGGGGAAGGAGCATTTATCCAACAATCAATATGTAACAAGCGATTTAAAATTGGTTACTGTTGTAGAACCCCTTGGGTCGAAGTACATTTTGCAGTCTGCACCTTGCAATACACTCTTGCGCTTTTTGGTACCTTTCGGTACTAGTGTCATTGTCTTTTGACAGAATATTTGAGGGTGTATTCGTGTGAGTTACGTTATTAAGGGCGAAGCATTAAGCTTAGGACCGAGCTTGGCATCGATGCGCTGTACTTCCTGAGTCAAAAAATATATCCATTTTCTGATTTATTGGCGAAACAGGTAAAGTTAAATCGAAAACGTTCAAGGAAAATTGCCACAAATGTGGCCGGAAAAGATATTTTCAGAGGGATTTCCGCCAGAGGTCCAACGGCGACGCCAACGTACAGCTATAATGAAATATTGAATTTTTTGCGTTATCTAATGCATATACATAAAATGAATACAATAGATTTAATGAAATATTACATGATATTTTGTGAAATTGCGCGTGAACGCTGAATGTATAAAACTTGTAAAAAATATTGTAAGATATTGTATGTAGAGAAACAATAGTTGTCGGCGGGGGGTGAAAACACAAAGTAAATTTAACACACTTGTTAAAATTCATTATTTTTTTCTGTGTAGCTTAAAGAAGCAGTGTTGTATGCTTTATGGTCAACCGTGACGAACCTGGCCGGCAGAAGAGTGAAAAACTCACCTTCACGAACCCTGGGTGTCGCAAACAAGGGGCGTGATTGATGGTTGCAAAGGTGTCGGATAAATATCAACGATGTCCTGAACGACAACCTGATGTCCGTTAAAGATTGACAAATGCTGGAATTTTGCTGCTGTTTGACGGTTGTCAAGCAGTGTTACGGAAGGAGAATCATTTGATTGCCACAGCTCACTTAAAGGACAGCCTGTACGAGCTGTAGATCAGCGTGGATACACCGACAGTGAATGTGTGGCAAACAGAGGCGAGCGGATTGTGGCATCGTCGGCTTGGTCATCTCAACGACCAGGCTATGACAAAACTACGTCATAGCATAACAAAAAAGTTTGGGGGGTACTTAGGCGTGTGCGGAGGGAAGTAGGGGCGGCGGTGGTGGATGGTAAGGGGGTAAGGAGTGTATCGAAAATAAGCTATCCACAAACTTTCTTTCAAATTTTGTTGAAAACCGATATTTTATTCATACAAAAATTGATCCTTTATTGTACGAGGTTAAACTTGAACATAATGAAGACCGGATGAAATTTAAGTTATTCCTTCACGAATTTTCGAACTTTGGATCGAATGCTCTTCATCAAGTTCCGGACAAGTGTTGCATCGCATTTTTTGGACGCTTGAGCCCAAATTTTTTTGAACTCCTGCATGTTCCCAGCTGCCTTACCAGTCTTCTTGAAGACCCTCTTCACGATTGCCCAGTAACGTTCGATGGGTCGAAGCTGAGGGCAATTTGGTGGATTGATATTTTTCTCAACGAAATCTATACCCTTTTCCGCAAGCCAATTGAGAGTGGTTTTGGCATAGTGAGCCGACGCTAAATCCGGCCAAAACAGTGGAGGTGTACTATGCTTCTTATATAAAGGCAACAATCTCTTCTGGAGACACTCAGATCGATAGATTTCCGCATTTATAGTTCCGGTAGTGTAAAAAATGGTTGACTTCAAACCACAGGAACATATTGCTTGCCATACCAGTACCTTTCGACCGAATTTCTCCACTTGAATCGACCTGTCCGCATCGCTCACATCCTCCCCAACGACGGCAGTAAAGTATTGTGGACCTGGAAGGGTTTTTGAGTCCTCCTTTACATAGGTCTCATCGTCCATCAAAACGCATGCATCCGGACGCTGCAAAAGACGCGAATACAATTTCCGGGCCCTTGTTGCTGCTCGCTTCTTCTGTTCTGCACTTTGTTTCGAGATTTTCTGCTTCTTGTAGGTCTTCAGGTGGTTTCGCCTCTTGATACGCTGGATCATTCCGACACTCGTTCCTGCTTTTTGGCCAAATCACGTATTGACATTGATTTGTTCTTCATGATTAGAGATACCACTTTCTGCTCCAGTTTCGGGTTGGAAGAACCGGGTTTTCTGCCTCTTCCTGGTAGCTCATCCAAAGAATAGTGTTCCCCAAACTTATTAATGATGGTTTTAACACTCGCATGATGAATTCAAACCGCTTCGCCAATTTTCGCATAGTAATACCCTTCTCACTTAGCCATGTGTCCAGAACCTTAATTTTCACTTCCTTTTCAATACGCGACATTTTGAAAACGCAGAATTTGAACCGCACAAACAAGTAAACAAAAGAAAGCTGACAGTCAAACGCACAGCATGCAGTGTTCAGAGCATAAAAAACCATCACAAATACATGCGTACAACGCAAATGTATGTGGATAGCTTATATTCGATTTTTAATATTTTGAAGGTGTGCTTATAATTTTTGAAACAGTCTATGTGTTAATATAATCCAGGATATGCAAATTTAAGTACAATGTTGGAATGATAAATTCTTCACGTGACTCGCGTTTTGACAATGAACGTGATTTTTGTTTTCCTACTGGTAATTCTATTGTGTATTTTTTTTTATCATTTTATATTCTTTATTTTGTGTGTTTTTGATTGTGTATGTTAAATCTTCTACCATTTGGTTTCCACTGTCAAACGGATCCATCGCACATTCCTGTAGGGCAAAAGGTGTGCCCAGCGGTGTTTCTCCCAACACCGCCCACTTAATAACTGTTGAAGTGCATTTAGAGTACAAAGTTGAGAGCCGGCAGAATGCGCGCCAGCATAAGCCATAATGCAGCAATGAACATCACGGAATACTTCGGCGGAAAAACTTCGCCAATGACACCCTCAACCGAAGAGCGCTCGCTTTCTAAAACAACTATCCCACTTGGAACATCCACAGAGTAGTTCTGCTGGAAAAATCAGGACACGAAACTGGCGGCCCGTTCTGAATATCACTACTACCTAATGTGGTCGTCTTGTTGCTTTCAGCAGTAGTCGTTCCAGATTCCAGTAGCCTATTCACGACATCGTTTCCAATTTCATACCTCCACGCCATTCCTGATCCTTTCTCCTGCCAGCCCGATTCGGGTGGGCTGCGGGCGCTGAATGGCTGCAAGCTGGTCTACACATTTGAGTTCTCTCGTTCCTCCCGAGGACCAACATGGTGTGGTGGTGGCGACGATGGCGATGGCGATGGCATGTTTTAAAACAAAGATGATGACAGTGATTTATGGTTTTAATTGTTCTATTATAATTAAATTAAATTAAGGCTGTTTTGTGGCAAGGATGACGATGACGACGTCGACGAGGACGGTGGAGCACTTCGCATGGTGGTGCTCACGTTGCTAACATAATAGGATGGAAGAAAACATTATATCCAGGCAGAATGTACAACCACTAACTTTGTGTTTGAATGGAAAATCATTATTTTTCGATAATTGGCTTTTCAAATTTTTTAATCTGGTGGGTCGATATTCATCTCAGTTCGTTACACATCGTTGGAATGGAAAAGCAATTGGTGGCGAGCTTGTTGATGCAGCTTTCTTTGATCAATTCAATGACCGCAGAAGAGTGTTGAGTTTCGGTAGGAAACAAAGATAGATTGATTTTTAGCCTAAGCGAAAAGTCTGGTTGTCATTTGAAACTTTTTTCCCTGCCGAACAATCCTTTTGATTACGAGTTCGGAACATGATCCTTGAAAAGGCACCGTCCTCCGTCGTCGTTCTAATGAAAGAAAAACCTCGTGATGAACAAACACTGCCTAACCAGTTTCGGTGGTTGAGTGCTAAACCGTGAAACCAAATGTACCCAACCCTTCTTTGTTGACTTCAGTTGGCTAAAATTTCACCATCATTGGTCGCTGCCATCGTCGTCGTTGTCGTCATCGTCGTTTGTTTCCGCGAATGGCTGATGCACTCACAAAAAGCTACCAGCAGAGTTTCCAATCGGCGGAGCCGATTGTTTCTGCGATTGAGGAGGAAAACTCGTAAGTTGACTCTTGTTCCGTTTGCAAAACATGGAGACCACCATGCGTCCCAAAATCGCGTCCAGTCTGGAGAGTTTTCAAACGGTTTGCGGCTTCAGCCACAATGCGCGTGTGTCGGTTGGGTGAGTGTGGGATGCGAGGGAAGGGATAAAAAGTCCAACGACGAAAAATCTTTGTTTATATCAGAAATACGTATCGAAGCTTTATTTACTTTTCACTTCCAACCGGAAAACTGAAAGCTAACGACTAAATCAAACTATTCACCACTTTTCGATTAGAGCCCTGTATGGTGATGCCGGCTTAGTGGAAAAGAAACAAAACAATCGACTTCAGTGGACATTGGAGTACGACGGATGAAATACTGTTCCGAGAATTGAAATTTTTGTTTTTTGATTTTTTGAGAATGGACAAAATTGTGGTTTGATATGCTCGGGTAACAAGGATTTAGTAGAAGTGAAAGTTCCTTACTTAATATTTTCTTGAAAAGGGGATGTCATTAAATTATTATAATTTTAACTCTTATTGAAATTTCAGTTACAAGAGACTGAAAATATTATTTGTTAGCCAAATTTTACGTTTGAAAATACTATGTATGCATGTATTGAGGTGGCCACCATCTCTTCTAAGACCTTGTCTTGTATGCCGCTCCACTTAATAGCAGGATCAGAAAGGGCTGTGTGAAGTGCCAAAAAGTGGACCCATCAGCAAAAACACTTACGTGAAATCCGCGGAAACATAAGATTCAACGATACGATTCAAAAAATTAATTAACCCAATTCGCAATTCTTATAGTGAATTCGTTTTTGATCTAGTTCCAAACTGGATCGGGTATCAAAATCGGGTCGGCTTGTTGTGTGTTAAACGTCAGTGTGTATGGTTTTATTTGTAACTCGTATCGGATTGAGGTTTGCACTGGCAATAAGATCAGTTATCGCAGGCTGAAACTGGTTCCAACCTAGGTTCAAAAAAGAATGCGATATTATGAAGCTTTCCACAGGATGGTTTGTTAAGAAGGACGCGTCACTTTCGCTGAAACTGTTGGAGTAGAATACACAGCATCACAAACGCATGTGTAGGATAATGAAAATCTTTCTGTTCATCTTCTCCTATACTCCGATTTTCACTCCACTCCATCGCCCAATTTTAGCTTGAATGATCGTGATGCTCCCTCCTAATCCAGTATATATTGAATGTTGTATATGTTACGGAACTATAAAATAATTATATATTACAATAAAATCGTTTTTTGATTTCTTTTTCTGAAAAAGTAACAGATTATTGTTAAGGATGTGTTTTCAAAAATATTCTAGATAAAATTTTAGTCAAATTTTAAAGATGGCAATTTAAGCGACCGAAGTGTCCGGTTTAACGATTTCTGAAATAAATGGATTATCTGTACTGAAAGTTAATTTTAGTTTATATAACGAAATCGAAGGTAGAAGCAACGAAACTGATTTGTTCTTTCTATGAAGATACATTCGTAAATAATGGCACACGTGGAACTGTCAAAAGCACGAAGCATTTGTTGACACAGGAACAACATTCGTGCATTGTACGAAAACAATACAAAGAACGAATATTTTGTTACAAATTAAAAAGACACGTCTCTCTGATAGTTGCCTTAATGACTGATAGATCTACTTTATCGACTCGAAATGTAATTGACAAAAAAAGCACAACCCCGTGGAGTAGCCCAGCGTTTTTTTAATGTTTCTGACATGGGATTCGATCCTATATTTTTGGAAAGCGCTGTTACGGAATCCGGAGTTGATCTCACTAGGCCATGGTGACTCGTGAGATAATACTTGAATAATGAGTTTGAAGTTAAAACTCTTGACAGCGCTTCGGTTTTTTATTTTGGGATAAACAAATTATTCTAGCCCATCCCAGTAACATCAGCGAAGCAGTGATTGGCTGGTCTTCACGAAATCTTTTTCGTGCATTATACAAAAAGGTGTAATGATAGCATTTCTCTAGATAAAAAGCAATATGAATGTTGCATACAATATACGAGACATTTGTTCTATGTACAAAATCCATGATTACGAAGCGAGTGAAAGCTAATTTACGAAAATAAATTTTCAGTGTGATCATAATACCGCTAAAACCGCTACCATATTAAGCCTTTCATGCTTGTTTTCTTGCGCCATGCTTTATTTTGACACACTGTAAGTCTTGGTCTGAACATATGTCCACATGAAGCAAACAACGGGACCCAAATCTTAGCTACTGGAAGTTAAAGATCATTGGGATTCCAATACAAGCTTTGCTTCAGCTGTAATGGAGTCCTGTAGGATGTTGACGCAGGCTCCATCTTGCTGAAATCGATATCTTGATCGATAGCAGCTCTTAAAAAAGAACAGATTTAGTTATTGGAAAACTAGGAAAATTTGAACTATCACCTCACTTGAACACTTCAAAAAAATATAACAATTTTTCAAACTTTCACTAGTAAATGTGAGCGAAATCCTTTGAATTACACTAGAAATACCTTATCCTCTAACAGATATACGTAAGGTGTGGCCCAGTTAGAATTGGAACATAGACTATTGCGCATATTTTGGATATACATTAACAAATTAGTATTCTGTTTAAACTAAAATGCTCGACTTTATGTGAACTTTAGAGGGAAAATACAAAAAAAAAAAAAAAAAATTAATCATCTCGATGTTTTTTTTGCATCAACCGGCGCACATTATTCTCTTCCATCGTTTTGGTAATCTTATTCCACTTGGTTCTCAATTCATTGATGCTTTCGACGACACTGCCATTCACCTTCAGCTTCCTCTTCATAATAGCCCAAAATATCTCTATCGGTCTGAGCTGGGGACAGTTTGGTGGGTTGAGTTCTTTCGATATAATCTGAATCCCGGTGGTTTCATACCACTGCAGCACTGTTTTACTGTAATGAAAGTTTGCAAGATCTGGCCAAAACATGATAGGTTCATTGTGGTATCTGATGAATGGCAATATTCGCTTTTGAAGACATTCCGTTCTGTACAGCTCTGAAATAAATGTCTTATCAGTGATGAAAACCTTGGTCTTCCTACCGCAGCTACAGATGCCTTGCCAAAATCATGCATTTACGTGCAAATTTATCTGCAAACACAAACTTGAATTTGGCAGGAACATCTCCCCAAGCCGTAGCCAAGTGAAATGTTTGTCCCGGTAGCTGTTAAAAATCGGCCTCTACATGGGTTCATCATCCATGAGGAGACTGCCATTGAATTTTGTCAACACCAGATCATACAGTTTTTTGGCACGGATTCTGGCCACATTGTTTTGTTTTTGATCCCTATTTGATTGTCTACAGGCACAGGTATGGCTTGAAGCCTTCCAGGAGGCGAATCCGTTGCACGGTACTACGTGCGGCGCGAAACTTTTTGGCCAAATCGCGGTCTGAGATGTTGGGGTTTGCCTTAATGTTCTTGAACTTCTTGAAACTTCTTCTGATGTTGTTATTGTTATATTGGCCTACACGGTTTTGTTGATTCCGTACCCAAAGAAAAACACAATCGATACACATTACTGTGGCTTATGACAAGTGAGACCTTCAGCGCATACCAATAAGCCGAGAAAAACGCGGTTAACGGTGAATCGGTTTAAAGTTCAAAATTTGGAATTTATTTGGGGAATTCACGTTATCGAAACAACAAATAAAGGGCGAACACGAAATTATTGCGACACATTCAACAGGGCATAACTTTTTTACCATTGGTTAAAAATCAACCAAATTTTGCACACTTTCTCATTGATGTGTATTGTTTACATGCTGACAAACTCGAAGTCGTGTTTTTCGATTCAAGGAAAATGGAGGTGAACCAACGCGAGTCGAGAGAACAAATTCTTTCCAAACACCTGGAATTTCCTGACCTGTCGCACCGGCAGTTGGGAAAAATGTTGAACATTCACCATTCAACCGTCTCCGGAGTGTTGAAGCGGTTCCAGGAGCGGTTGACGTTGGACCACGGCAAAGGAGCTGGAAGAAAACCGGGACCGGAGAACAAAAAGACAGAGGGAAAGGTGAAGCGGATGATTAAAGCAAATCCCAACGTCTCAAGCCGTGATTTGGCTAAAAAGATCGGCATGTCGCAGAGCTACGTCCAGAATGCAAAGAAGAGAGCTGGACTACATACATACAAGGTACAGAACTTCCCAAACCGCGATGAGCGGCAACAATCGACGGCTAAAACTCGAGCACGGAAGCTCTACGAGAAGATGCTGACAAAATATGGCTGCTTTGTGATGGACGACGAAACGTATATAAAAGCCGATTTTAAGCAAATTCCGGGGTTGGAGTTTTTCACCGGCAAGAGCAAGTTCTATGTGGACGACAAATTTAAGAAGAAGAAAATGTCGAAGTTCGCCTCCAAATATCTCATTTGGCAGGCCATCTGCTCTTGCGGACTGAGGAGTGAGCCTTTCGTGACAAAGGCCACAGTAAATGGCGAGATCTACAAATCTGAGTGCCTCGAGAAGCACCTTTTGCCGTTCTTGCAGCAGCACGACGAAGCTCCACTATTTTTCCAAAGTTTGGCATCATGCCACTATTCTAAAAGTGTCCTGGAGTGGTATGAGGCCAATTCTGTCCATTTTGTTCCAAAGAACATGAATCCGCCAAACTTTCCGGAGCTGCGCCCGCTGGAGCAGTACTGGGCAATGATGAAGCGGGAACTTCGGAAGAGCAAGAAGACAGTCAAAGACGAGAAGGACACGTTAAGAAAAAGAAAAAAAAAAAACTGAGAAACTGGTACCGGATGACACTGTAAAGACTTTGATGGAGGGCATCAAGCGAAAATGCGTTCAATTTTACACTCAAGGCTCCATCGATTAACTTTTCTTTTGATTTTTGAAGTAAATATATGTATAAAACTACCCTAAAATTTTGGTTTGATTGTAAACATTATAAGAAAATTGGCATGACATTTTCGGTGTCGCAATAATTTCGTGTTCGCCCTTTAATCATGTTCATCGGTTCATCTTGATGGTCATCTATTTATAACTGATATGATTTACCATGAAATTGTTGTGCTTGACTGTAACTATAACTATAACAACAACTAGAACTATCAAATTCATATTGTTACTTTATTTAGTCCAGAAAGCTACAGTTACAGCTGTAGATTTTGAGTTATGAACTCCAGGATAGTTAGAATAACCTGTATTGACAGTTTGCATGAACTAGAACATCCCAAGATAATCTTCTTATGAATTGTTACGTTTGAAAAACACAGAATATCCTTGAATACGTGACATAGCTTTGTATAGCCCAAAAAGCTAGTGTTACTGCCGTAGATTTTAAGTTATGAACTCCAGGACAGTTTGGATGACCTAGAGCATACCAGAAAGATTCAAAAATGTTTAACGTTAATCAATGAGAATCTACTAATACGTATGCATTTTTACCATGTTCTAAGACAACGCTTGACACTATTAATTAAGACATTTATTTTTTTTTCATATTCAGGATGTTTTAAGTCATCAATTAGGTCCTTAGCTCATATGGTTTTTATTTTTTTTAATAAAAAGAATGTTTGGTAAATAAAAAAGGAAGTGTGTTTTTTATTGTGTGGCCGGTTGGGTTGGAGGGGGTTGAGGGGCGAGGGGAGGAAAATAAAATCGCATTTTTTTTTTTTGGGGGGGAAAAGTGGGCGGCGGGAAAAGGGTGGGGGGGGGTAGAATTTTTTTTTTGTATTAAATAATAAAATAAAAAAAGAAAAATATTGTTTAAAGGGCGATACGGTCAAAATTTGGTCAATATCAACTTGACGTATTTCTTTCAATTTTGCATTTAAAAACCTGAACACCCCTCATTTTGAAGGTGTGTGTGTGTAGAATGTTGCTCCTATTTTGATTTTGGAATTCACTCTTCAGTTGTCAAAATGCCGTCCAAGCAAGAAGAGCAGCGTATCAAAATTTTGCTCGCGCATCGCGAAAATCCGAGCTACTCGCACGCAAAGTTGGCAAAATCGCTAAAAGTTGCCAAATCAACCGTTACAAATGTAATTAAAGTGTTTGGGGAACGTTTGTCGACAGCCAGGAAGTCTGGATCGGGGGGAAATCGAAAACCGGAAGCCGCTGAGACGACAAAGAGAGTTGCCGGTAGTTTCAAGCGAAACCCTAACCTATCTCTCCGAGATGCCGCAAATAAGCTGGGTGTATCGTCTACAACCGTGCATCGAGCCAAAAAACGAGCCGGACTATCGACTTACAAGAAGGTAGTGACTCCAAATCGCGATGATAAACAAAATACGACAGCCAAAGCGCGATCCCGGAGGCTGTACACGACGATGCTGACGAAGTTTGACTGCGTGGTAATGGACGACGAAACCTACGTCAAAGCCGACTACAAGCAGCTTCCGGGACAGGAGTTTTATACGGCAAAAGGAAGGGGAAAGGTAGCAGATATTTTCAAGCACACGAAACTGTCAAAGTTCGCAAAGAAATATCTGGTTTGGCAAGCCATCTGTACCTGTGGCTTAAAAAGCAGCATTTTCATAGCTTCCGGGACTGTCAACCAAGAAATTTACGTGAAAGAGTGTTTGAATAAACGTCTGCTGCCTTTCCTGAAGAAACACGGTTGTTCCGTACTGTTTTGGCCGGATTTGGCATCTTGCCATTACGGTAAAAAGGCCATGGAGTGGTACGCCGCCAACAACGTGCAGGTGGTTCCCAAGGACAAGAACCCTCCCAACACGCCAGAGCTCCGCCCAATTGAGAAATACTGGGCTATTGTCAAGCGGAACCTAAAGAAGACCAAAAAACTGCTAAGGACGAGCAGCAGTTCAAGGCAAACTGGCTTTCTGCGGCGAAGAAGGTGGACAAGGTGGCTGTACAAAATCTGATGGCAGGGGTCAAGCGTAAGGCCCGGCAATTCGGATTTGGAAAAGCGGAAGCCTAACTGAATATTTTTCCTGAATTTTATACTAATTGAACTTGAAAAAGAAATTTAATTTGATTTTTTAAATAAACGATTTCACCGATTTACACGCGTTTTCCCTTGACCAAATTTTGACCGTATCACCCTTTATCTTCTTTTTTTTAGATATTTATAAGCATTGTACAGTTCTGTAATTGCCAGATGATAATGTGTGATTGGTTTTTTCCGGTGGTCCCTAATTTTGTTTTTTTTTTGGTTTTTTTGGTTTTAAGTTGGGGGTTTTAAATTTTAAAAAAAAAATTGAAAGGGAAAAAAAAAATAAAATAAAATGGGGTGTGTTAGGGGGGGGCTTGGGTGGGCGGGGGAAGGGCACCAAGAAGCCTGAATATGCATCCATTTGGGAAGGGATCAAGTAAGGGAAAAAATGCACATCCACTGCAACGACCACTCGCGATACTTGCATTTCCTACCAGAGAACTTGAACTGCAACGCAGTTTTTATTATTAATACCAGCAAAGCCCACCGGGCCGGCGTGACAAATTTGGGATCGTCAATTTCTGCCTACCGCCGGCAGGTTGGAGTCGGAATAGACACCGGATCCGTTTTCACAGTCAATTTTTCAATTTCCTCAGCATCCGGTTCAAATTTCCGTCGCTTGCCGTACTCGGTTTCCGGTAGCCCAGCAAGGCAGATGCAAAACGAGTTGCATCAATCCAAAACAGCAGCAAAATCACACGAAACTGACCGTTCGTTGGACGATGGCCCTTTGAGTCCTTATCCTTGCTTGCTTGCTGGAGAGGGAAAAAAAACGCTTTTGCCGACTTCGTTACGACGATGTCGAAAAAAGCCCCACTCTTTGCACCTTTGGACGCACGGAAGCTGTGTGCTGCGAGAGCATTTATACATATTTGCTTAAAGTTTTCTCTCGATTTCCACTGCCACTGGCAATGTTCTACCCATACCTTCCAAAGCTACTGTAGTCTTAAGCTCGGGGGAACTACACACGGGGAAAAGTGGACTGTTTGCGTCTGGTTTAGATGAGTACACACTCGCAAATTTGTCAGTAAATATGAGGCTCACTTTTTTTCCACCTTCGTATGTAGTTTGAAACCCTGTCGGTCAGTCAGAGTTGAAGTTTTGCAGTCAAACTAGGGGAAGTGGAACGATTTTCACGCTTTTATCTCAAGCCCAACGGGCTGAATGGGCACCTCTGGAAAACTTCTACCGTCAGCAGAAGGTGTGACGCGAATGCATGAGTAAACTTGAAATGTTTGTCAATATGTGGACAGCGCTCGCTGGCTCTGCATCTGAAGTCGGCAGAACGGGAGAACACATTGCGTCGGTGGTAAACTGATGAAATTGGTTCAGGGAAGGAATGAAAAGTGTTTTCGTTACGTCGCTCAAGTTGCTGGCCAGATGGTGCTTTGGGGTTCTTTTGATGTGAATTTGATTTACTTTTGAAAATCTGCTGACAACTTTTCAAGTTTGCTAAGCTGTTACTTGCGCAGGATGGTCTGAATGGTGCTTGGCCTGAGGTGATTTATGCATACTTGCGTTGCTGTTACATTTTTCCGTACGGAATCATTGCCTATTGCATTGTGATTTGTCGTTCGAGAAACTGTTAATGATTGATTTGCATTCTTTAGGCCAATCACAGAGAGTACATTTAAATTCGTGTCAGGACGTAATTATTCGGATATATACGAACTGTCGAGGAATAATTTTCAGACTGGAATCCTTTTTTTGTGCAGATGGGAACGACTTCAGCCCTCCCGGGACCCTATTCCAAGCACGGGGTTAACATTATTCTTCAATTTTGATATTTTGCAATATGATGCTACATATTTTTGACGTAGGGATATATTTTTGTTTTCTTGACTGGGGAACAATTTAAAAAAAATAATCCAATTGCGACCCTCACGAAAAGCGGTCGAGATTTAAGCTTAGTCGTTTCTCCAAAAAAATTCAAAATGTTTGCTCCAATCGATCGGGAATATTTCTACGCGTCGATGCCATATCGAAAATTATTTATTTTTAACATTAAACTTTTTAAAATAACGCAAATATAAAGTGATGTCTTATAATTTCGTTTTTCAGAGTACATGTACTACACGCCTATCACAGACTTCAAATGTAAGTAAGGGAGATTTCATATGCAGCAGTGAAAGATATAAAGGGGGTACACCTTCGCAAGATGCTCCATGTTTTTTCTCTCGCTGTGCATTCGTGAGCCACATACGCTTCCTTTTCTGCTCGGTTTTCCGTTTCAATTCAGTTGTGCTTTCTCACGACGTTGTTCGTCTCACGCACAGTGGTCAAAAAGTGGATTTTAACGCTCTTAACTCATAGCTCCCTAAATAGTAGAGCTAGAGCGATGGCGTCTTTGGCAAAGTTGATGGATATGACAAGCTTCATATTTTGACGGTATGATTTTTGTGATCAATCCCTCTAAAAGTGAGATAAAAATTCATTTTTTTAGGATTATAAGATAGAGAGTTGATATTTTCAGCAAAATTGTAGAAAAAGTCAATACAAACAACTTTGCTGAAGACATATAAATCGTATGTTTCACCCAATTGGAGATAGAGAGCGTTTTGTAAGAACTAACCTCCAAAATCACATTTTTCACCGAAACATTTTGTTTTTAATTTTAAGGACAATATAATGTTCTACAAAGTTATTTGCAATATCAAAAACCGAAATTTTTTAGAACTTACTATACCTATATTATTTTAGTGGGATGAGTTATTGAACTTTTTCCGCATTTTTTTGCCGTATTTTCGACGGTTGTACCACACTTAGGAGCAGGTAGGAGCAGATAGAATTTACTGAATCTAATAGTACATTATAAAAGCTTTCAAGTGGTGGTTAGTTAGTCCGTCCACGACCGTCTTCTGGGGAGTTATGATCAAAACAAATATCGATGGTTTTACTATATTTCATGATTCAAAAAGTACAAAAATTTGCGTTGTCATGGTAACCACACCTTCAAACTCATTATTTTCAGCTGAGTTTTACATTTTATTTATAATCAATATTGTTATTCATTATATGTTACTATAATTACACCGATTTTTATTTCAATTATTAGGTGCGCAACAATGTTCTCGCTGTTTTTTGGTGAAAAAGGAACTTTATTTTGAAACGAACGAATTATTCAAAGTATTGCCCATCACTAGCTACGACTTTTTCCCATCTTTCTGAGAACGTGAATACCATTTCGATAGAACTGTTCGTCTTTTGATGCTATCCAAGTATCAAGCCATTTTGAGATGTCATCATATGAGTGGAATTGCTGACCAGTGAGACCATGTGCCATCGAACGGAACAAGTAATAATCGGACGGTGCAATATCAGGAGAATATGGCGGGTGGGGTAGGACTTCGCATTTGAGCGTTTCCAAGTAGGTTTTCACGGGTTTCGCAACGTGAGGTCAAGCGTTGTCATGCAAGGTTCAAGTCAGAACTGCAAAATATTGTGAAAAACCCCCGCGACCGATTGCTGTGGCAATGAAGCGCAGCAAAAACGACGCTGCAGAACAGCGAGCAGCAATGGCTGCTGCTAACAAACAAGCCGTCGGCACCAAGCGACTGCGAACAGATGATGCCTTAGCCCAGTGGTTCCCAACCTTTTTGGGCTCGCGACCCCTTTTTAATCATTAATGGCCCCGCGACCCCCTTGGAAAACTAATGTGATTATGTTGCGATAAAAAATAAAGAAATTTATCAATTTACGATATTTTTGATTTATTACGACATTTTATGTTATAACCAGGGAAAAACACTCTCATTGTGATTGCTGCGCCTGGATTTGGGACACTAGATTTGAAATTCGGGGCTATGTTTGAGACAACGCCGATCTCATGTCATCTTTAACGTTCAGTCTGTTTATTGTCTTCTGTTTGACGAGTTGAAAATCTTCACAAAGGTATGTTGACACGAATGGGATTAGGATCTTCAATGCCTCCATGGAAACTTTGGGGTACGAGCCATACATAGCACACCAGAACTGGCTCAGTTCCTTTTCATGAAACAAATCGCGAGACGAAGAATCGTCCAGGTATTCATCCTGTATCTCATCTGGAAGGCTAGCCACATCCAATGAAGATGAAAACGGGTTGCGTACTAAAGCAGCTACTTCTTGCTTCAACTCGGGGAAATACTTCTCAAATTGCTGCTCCAGTGAATCCAAATGTGCAATAATTTCTGCTTGGAGAGCCGAAGTCAGCTCGCTTGCTCCTTTATCGGTCATATTGCACAGACGATCAAACATGGCAACATTTCCCATCTTAACTTTTCGGCGCCAATTTTTTAGTTTTTCCGCGAATGCATGAAGATGATCTTGGAAATGAACAAGATTGGATTGTTTGCCCTGAAGTTTCAAATTCAGCAAATTCAGATGCTCATAAACATCAGCTATGTAAGCGAGACGCTTCTGAAAGTCTCCTTCATTAAAATGTGCAAGGAAATCATTTTTCCCTTGAGCTTTCAAAAACGTTTGGATCTCATTCTTCAACTCGAAAACACGGTTGAGTACATTACCCTTCGACAACCAGCGTACGGAAGTGTAGAAAAGAAGAACCTCATGATCTGAGTTCATTTCCCTGCAGAGTTCCTTGAATAAACATGTATTCAGGGCTCCAGACTTAACATAGTTAACAATCTTTTAGACCAATTCCAGTACTTTCAATAACCCTTCCGGCAACGTCTTGCTGGCAAGAGCATATCGATGGATCATGCAATGGACACCTGCGGCATGTGGGGCAAGCTCCTTGACCTTCTTCTGAAATCCAAATTTCTTGCCAAGCATTGCAGGAGCTCCATCGGTGCAAACCCCACAAAGTTTTTTCCACTGCAAGTCACCAGATTCAAAAAACGCCTTGATTTTAGCCATGATATCATCACTTTTGCTAGTAGTTTCCAAGTCACAACAGAAAAGAAACTGCTCCTTCAAATCGCCAGCAGAGCATACGTACTTCACAAACACCAACAGCTGCGCACAGGAACTAACGTCCGTGGATTCATCGAGTTGAATTGCGAATAAAGGAGATTGTTTTATTTCTTCCAGAACTTGCTCTTTCACGTCTTCGGACATATGGACAATTCGTCTTTGCACAGTGTTGTTTGATGATGACACTTGCCGCATTTTCTTTTCACTTGCTTCCCCAAGAACCAAATTCACCATTTTCAGCATGCTAGGTTTGATCAGAGTTTCTCCAATCGTATGAGGTTTGTTGTTTTTAGCGATTTCCAGTGCTGTCTCATATGACGCCTGCACTACTGCTGTGTTTTGTTGTTGAATGCTGCCAGTGCCAGTGGCATCGAATCTCTGCCGTTTCAAGCCAGCTTCATGACGCCGAAAAGTCCACATCCTTGATACTATGCTCAGCATGCTTGGTATCCAAATGCCGTTTCAATTTGGATGGCTTCATTGATTCAACACTCAACTCAACGCCACAAAGCACGCACTGTGGCTTATCAACGCCATTAACGATTATAGTTGTGAAACCGAATTTCATATAATCCTCGGAATACTTGCGTTTCTTTTCCATGGTGAGGCCGTCTATAAAGTACAACATAATCTTGTTCTGTTCTGCAACTATTTTAAATTTATTGAATACTTTACCTATTTAAGTTAACAATATTTAGTTTGCAGCGGTAAACCAAAATCTCAGCAAAATTTTAAATGTGGAAGCAACAAATTGGTCGGTTGATTGATTCGGGACTCGATGCGTGAATGGCCAGTTCAGTTTTTAACAGAAGACAAAACAAATGAGCCAACTACTACTGCGCATTCATTGAGTTTTTCTTCACGTTTAACGATGCACCAGGACGCACACTAATACATCAACTCACATCTCAGTAAGAAGGAAAGAGCAAGTAAAAAATGAATCCATTCAATCGCGTGTGCTAGCAAGAAAAAGACAATGGAAGAAGCAACTGTCCTTCGTTGCCTTCCGTTCACCACTACTCTGCTCTACTTGAACGAATTATAAGACGCACGAAGACCAAAATATACTCTTTTTTTTCCTTTTTTTTCCGTCGGCCTATTTACTCACATGGTGACAATCACCGACGCCAGGAAGACGGCTCCACCACCTGGACCCTACCTAACGACTCATGAATATGAGCCGCGACCAACGGCTTTACCTCCCTTCCGAAGGAAAACCACCGACGTCGACTGGGATTGAACCCAGACCCACTGGGGTGTCAAGTAGCAGTCACGCTTACCACTACACCACCGACGCCGGCCAAAATATACTCGTTTATTCTTAAATTTATGCACTTTATAAGTAGGTTGCATTTTATTTTATGGATCAGTTATTTTTTTTATTCTGTATGCATAAAAATTGTCACGCTGGTCAGACGCCCACGACCCCCCTAGAAGGCCCTCGCGACCCCCCTGGGGGTCGCGGACCACCGGTTGGGAAGCCCTGGACTAGGCCTTACGGCAAGGGTAGGGAATCAAGATTTGAAAATAACTGAAACAGTGTGAACGCTTATCATTTATTGATAGATTTTCGAGATTTTTGCTTTAATCAGTTGGAGTTTTTGCGACTGTCAACTATAAAAAATAGGGTATGTGTCCCTTGACTCAGCCAATTAAGTATACAACGATCGATTACATTTTTTATTATAACTCATGAAGTTTTGAAGCTATAAGATTCAACTTGTTATACACTTGCTAAGATAAGTTTGAAAAGACATTTGGTAGTATGTATCACGAAAAGTTACACAACTCTTTTTATGAGGTCAGAAACTTTCGAGGGATATGGATTTAATTTCGGTCTATTAGCCCCAAATTGGGCCTATTCATGGATGTAACTTCGTCCCATTCGATGGATTTATAACAAAATGCAGTCTTTGTGCGGTTTTTTTTTTCTAATTTAATGAATTAAGGCATTGCCAGGTGTATTAGCTTTAATTTACACACAATTTCACAAAACAAACTAAATTAAAACTGCTTCGAAACACTTAAGTGATGTTCATAAATGATTTATCACCCATTCAATAATGAAAACATTATAATTCACTATACAATGATTTTGTTCCTTCGGTTTGTGTTAAGATGAGCCACTTGAATATAAATAACCTCAAACTCATGCATTTCCACTTAAAATTTTACCAATGACAACCTTTTTACTACGTTATTGATACAGCAGGCCATAGTTGGGAACATACAAACAAATTTGTCCCCAACATTGGGTCTACTATTTTCTTGTAAAGTCATTGTTATTTTAGCTACACAGAAAAAAATCTGAATTTTCATTGTGATGTAAATATTAGAGCATGTAGGATTGTATTTCATGTCACACAAAGCAGAAACTTGCATGAAATAGTTCTATCAAAGACGCGCTTTTGCGTACAATATTTTCGACAATGTATGGAAATTCCCAGAAGTTTACACAATTCATAATGTTAATTTGTAAGTTTTGTGACGCTTCATTTATGAGCATGAAATTGAACAGAAATTCACACAACTTTTTCGAGCTGTGTATGTGAACAGTTAGTTTGTAACGTGTAACTATTTTCTGTACATCATTACTCGCATTACTGCATTACTCGCTATATCGATGCAATTAAGCCATGTTTAGATCACTTGAAAATCATGGAGATCATCTGTTCAGCTTAACCAGTGAAATCATGATGCCATAAAAGTTCTAAAAATCGAAAATTACGCGGAAGTAAACAACTATAAGTTGATCAATATTGTCTCAATTGCTTCGAATTACATCAGTCATCCTAATAGCAACATGATTTTGTTGATTATCGCTAAATTAATGACATATTTGGTACATAGGCCGATTGAAGGTGATAGGTTAACATCCCAAGTAACATTGCCAAAACCATCCAGCTTTATTAAGTTTTATTAAAGTTTTATGAAAGCCACTAGAAATCAATTCGGCTTTATTATGGCAGCAAGAGATGCCAATAGGTTTCAAATTTTAGTCAGGTTTATAAGAACCTACACAGCTTCTTTAGAACGATCTTAAAACCTTCACTTCTAAAATTCCTTTTACTCCTATCAAAGGTTTTATTTTGACTTTATGAACTCATAAAATGCTGTTTTGAAATGCCGTTTTAGGACTCATTCATATTATCTTATTATGGTCAGTTGAAAAAGCATTTTGAAACCATTTTGCCTCCAGTAAATGCATTAAACGGCTAACTGGCATTGAGGAAAGCTACCAAGCGACCAGATAGTTTTATAGTAGCCATTGCTAAGATAAATTGGCTTTTTGGCAAAACTGTGATTTCTTGCAATCGCCATGTTGAAATATATGAAATAATTGAAATGTGAAAAAATAAATACACCAAATTTTAAATGTCATACAATTGAACTGTAGATCTGAGACAAACTTCGGTATTCGTTTAGATGACCTTATTGAATTCCATTAATTTTCAGGAGTTTCATGATTAATTTACGGAATATATTTCTTTCAATTTTGTTTTTGTTGTTGTAAATAATTTTTCATATCGCATAATTTCCAAGGCGCATTAATTTTCAGCTCTTATCGTGCCAATATTACCATAAAATTAAATGCGCATATGATTTGGAGTATGATACGCTATAAAAAAATTAATTTTTTTTTTTTTTTGTATTGGGTTTTTGGGGTTTGGGAAAAAAAAAAAAATGGGGGTGGGGGGGGGGGTGGGTGGGGGGGTGGGGGGGGGTTTATTTTGGGGGGGGGGTGTTTTGTGGGGGGGGGGGGGGGGGGGGGGGTGGTGGGGGGGGGGGGTGGATTACATCCCATTAATTATTGACTTTTAATTCACAAACAGACCATGAACAATCTGAAACGCGATAAGGGTAATGGTCATCAGCTGGTCGATCATATCAACACAATCACTACTGCCAGCACAATCTTTGCCCTTTCATCATACCAACATTCAAACCAAAGTCCCTTTCGAGGGCCGCCAAATAATATCTAAGATGCAAATCATAGCATGTTCTAACATACTTTCTCACTTACTTATGCTATCCCAACGTCCCATTAGAACAGTACGCTACGAAACTAACGAAACTAATCCAACGGGTTAACGTAGTCTACGTCAACCGGTCGTATGTTATACACAACCCCACTGATTTTTTCTTCTTTTTTTCTTTGTTTTATTACCTGCATAGGCGTTCAAATTTGGGAATACGAAAATTTAATGAAAACTTGCCAACAGCTATTGCCTAAATTCAATAAATTTACTCACTATGCGAACAATTTTTTTTTCAATAAATTGTGGGGGTGACCCCGGCGTAGTGGTTAACATCCAAATCACGAGTTCAAATTTCACCTCCGGATAAGTTACGAAAATTCCCTAAAGCGGTGTTTGAGTGACTACGGTGGGACATGAACCAGCCTGAGGCTGAAAATCTCAATAATATGAAAAAAAAAATGCGGTTATATTTGGTAAAAATAGTTTCCTACGTATCCACGTTAAACATGAGTAAAAATTACTGAAATCCCTTAACCATTACAGCTGTTAAAGTCTTTCAAAAGTTTCAAATTTGAAAAATCTGAAAAAAGTGGTAAAAGAAACCCCGCACAACGAAACTGGCTGTGTTGGTGTTAGAGTAGATTAGATAAGATTAGATTAGATTAGATTAACATTCTCATATACTATTCCAGTTCGACACATTGACACATACTTTGCCATCGCTTTTCTATAACGGTTCAATAAAACATATGATCATAACTCCCTTAGCCTCCCTTAGCTCAATCGGCAAAGGCGCAGCTACAAAGCAACTCCATGCTGGAGGTTCCCGGTCTAAGAATTTTTCGTTGAGGAAAATTTCTCGACTCCCTGACCATAGGGAGGGTTACATTAGTATGATTGCCACACAATCATACTAATGTAAAAATTGTACTTGGCATCGAAAGCTCTTAATTAATAACTGTGGAAGTGCTTAGTTGAGAGCAAGCAATAAGCTAATTGTGACTACCATAAGCTAGAAACGCTTAGAAAGAAAAAGTAGATCATAACTTTTAATGATGACATTATGCAACGACTCACGTTTCTATTTACGATCTAGGTTCAAGAACCTCCCCATTCTCAGATACGAAATATTTCCTCATAAAACTGTGTTAGATAGCACATTGTTTTTTATTCTGTTGGACAACATATTGTTCACACAAACTCCCATCACTCGTTTGGCACACTGGACGAGTTATCATTAACGCATTTTCTCTCGAGCTGCCCAAATCATGCGACTATCAGCTTGAATCTGAAAACACTTCTCGTCAAATATGTTTGAATTATTTATATTCATCCCTCTGTTGGATGCGCCCCTGCCACTGACACCGCAAAATACAACACCGAAGAAGCACAAAATGCGCATTTGATTGATATTGGTTGAGTGTGATAATTATCTTTTGATTCGATTTCCTTCTTCTTTAGTTTCATCGGCTTGGTAACATATGGCGGATTTTTCTTCCACCGAATTGTGTCGAAACTGCTATGAAAGAATCATTGCCAGTTTTCTCCTCGAAGGATGATTGGCTTCGAACTCGCATACGAGACTGTCACTGTCCGTCCCAAATAAAAAGGTGATTTTGCTACGAAAACAGGGCTAATTTAAATTTCCTAATCGAAAACTAATATTTTCTTAGGCTCTTGTTCTGAATATCGCTATCGAACCGAGCAGATCTGGGAAAGGCTGTTGGGAAAACTATGAAAAGAGATGAGCTTCAAAACAATTGATTTTTTGCGTCGACGGGGTTCCTGTGTCTTCTGGAAAGGTTCCCGAGCGGAACGACCGGCCGAGTAAGAAGCGAAAGGTATTCTTTTGGTCATCTATCACATGAGCCTTTACCTACATATTGTCCGGATGGGATGCGCATTTCCGAAAGAGACTTTTCTGAATTCTGCATCCCATGTGTATCGGATGCGGGGGTGCCAGTAGTCCCGTCACTGCCAGTGCCTATTGGAATCTATGTCAAACAACAACAGCTTTCAACGTATTAGGTAGACACAAAACCTGACCAACTTGATGAGGATGGGACATCAAAGGTGGTGGAGAGTTCTCCGTAGCAGACAGGGAAGATTCTGGTCGGTTCGACGACGATGTGGCCCGTATGCATAGCTTCGGGCAGAAGATTGCGTGTTACGGATTCCCCAACGTGTGACGAAAGAATATGGTTCGGTCTAGGGAAAAATGACCAGCAGTCTAACCGTCCTGACAGCTGGAGGCATCTCGAGGAAAAAGGGGTTCAGAGAGAAGGAACATGCCTAACATTCTGCTGCTGCTTGGGTTCAAGACTACTATCCTGAGAGGCAAAAAATAGGACGTTCCTATATATGATCGGAGCTAATGCCGAATCAGAACGGGTACCGTTTCTCGATATGGGAAATTATAAAATATTTTTAAAACCAAAAATAACAATAACAGATGATCGGAACCCGTGCCTCAGTTGGTACAAGGGACGTAGTGTCGAAAGGAACTCGTTTGGATTCCATAGCACTGACCGACGGATGATTGCTGGTGGGATCCGAAAGGTATAGTCATGCTTGGCAGTGTGAGCCCATGCGGGTATCGTTGAGGGGGGAATCTTTTCTATCGGAATAGAATGACCGAAAACATACATTTTGCTGTCGAGTTCCGAGAAGTGGAAGGTGAAGAATTGTTTTGGTTGAATTTCATGTTGGTTGTTTCATTCAGGTGCAATATTGTTAAAATTGGAAATACCGTCTTTCAAAGTTGTAGTTGCCAATTCGTTGAAATTTCGTTTAATAAATTTAAAAACTGCATAAAATATTATTTGGTTTAATTTTGCGGTTTCTCCAGACGTATTTGAGTCACAAGAACTAAACATGTGCAGTTACTCACAAAATTGAGCGTACACATTGGTTGATGATTCCCCTAAAAAGTATGATGTCTTTTAAAACATAATCATTTCAGTATTTTGATTTGCAAAAGGAAAATTAAGTTTACAATTGTTTAATTATTGATTTAAATTATTTTCCCGATAATCTTATGTCATTGATTGCCACTGATCATTGTCTCAGTGCCTAATTTTTCCGTTGTCTTGTGAGTGATATGGGAAATTATCAGGGAAATTATCAATGCGGGCTTTTCGGCTACGCAAATTACTTATCTTTATCTCTATTTTATCTTTATCTAGACAAAAGTTTAATGTATTGCTCTTCAGGAGGAATGTATAAAGACTTTTCCGAAAAATATAAATTCACTTTCCTTCTTAAATAAAAAAGACCATAGTGTGATTTTTGATTATGTTATTCTCAAACATAGTAAATAACTATGTTTTCTTTCCATCTTCAAGTCAATTTTCTTGATATTTCGTATGGTAGGTGAGTTCTATAACTTTTTCCTTAACACTACTCATAAGCACAGTGCTTTCTCTTGCCATTTTCACCACTTTTGGCCAATCTGTAGTCAAAGCTCAGACAATTTTGATAGGGCAAACCTCTGAGTAGTTTGGTGGATTCATCTCCTTTGGTACACATACGACATTGTTCCTTTTTTACCACTCTAGTGCATATTTAGAGTAATGGCAGGAAGCAAGATCAGGCCAAAAGATTGTAGGCTTGTTATGCTGTTTGATCAAGGGTAGCAACCTTTTTTGCAGACCTTCTTCAAGTAGATTTTATCATTCATTGTGTCTGTCGTAATGAATGGATGAGATCGTTTTTCACATCCGCATAGCCACACCATTATCTTCTTGCCGAATCCTTCGGTGTAAATGGTTTTTCACTGATCCAGGAACGTCCTTTCCCTTCGACGTGGTATAAAACTGCTTCCGACGAGTCTGCAGGCCCATTCACTCTTTGGCACGCATAACATTAGTTGCCGAAGTACTTAGATTTTTCGCCACATCTCGGACTGATGCTGAAGGATGACGTTTGAAATAGTCCCTTGCCTTTCTGTCGATTGCAGGGTCGGCGGGACCGGGTTTTCTACCCCGTCTCGGGGAATTTACGAAAGAGCACTGTTGTTGATAGTTCCGAAATGTGGTTTGCACTGCTCCGACGCTCACACCTTCTTCCTTTTCTGATTTCTGATCGTTTTCTGATCGAAAGACCACAGACGGAGCACCGTTTGTGCACAATCCGTTTTCTTTGATCGGGAGAAAAACCACGAACTTTAAAACTTCCGTGCGAAAAATTGAAAAAAAAATGACAAAATTACTTTCATTTGATTCAATTTGAAAGGTTGGTTGAATACTGCACGCATTTTGAATTGACGGTTTATTCATTAGTGTATTTATAATTATCGGGACAGTCTATATATTACTCCTAGGGGCCTCAGATAGCACTGTTCGTAAGAACACGGTTTAACAAAACGGATCCGGTCGAGGGAGTCTTCTGGGTTAGAAATCTTCTCGTTATTGCTTGGTATACAGTTTCATTGTCACAAAATATAAAAATGCAAGCATAGGTGTTGGCAAATAAAGGTCTCAATCAAAAAGATCGTAGTGTGCTGGGCACGAAGCAAGACGTGAAAAAAATTCTCTTGTCATTTTTGCTCCGTTTTGATTTCATTTTTATTTTAATTTTTTTTAATTTCGGTAGTGGAGTATTCTCCAGAGTGTGATTCCATTGTTGTTGCCGGAGTGCCAACCGGCCACCATCATACTTTGTGCGTTGCCCCAACGGTGTCCATGCTGCGATTGTGTGTGCCTTGCTCAATGCCCTGCAATGTGGATCAATCGTTTCTATGCTAGATTTTTGTGAAGTTTTTCGACAATTTTTCGACGTAATTATCAACTGGATTTAATTCTGTTCTTCTAGTCGGATTATGAAGAAATTGTGCGATTAAACAATACGTGTCTTCAGTCTTCAGCTGGAGGTTATGGGCATTGCTCGATGCTAGTTGCCTGTTCGGGCTTTTTGGATCGGACACGTAATTATTTGGAATTCATCTAAGCACTTTTTACTTTTTATATTTTTGATTAAAGTAGAGTTTTAGCTCCCGTAACGTTTGTTGTTCAGCGGGGGAAATTCCTTTAATCGTTATACATTTTTTGACTGCTAAGCTATTTACAAACCATGAATATGCGAATGTGTGAGTGTAAGTGTGTGTGTGCGTGTGAGTGCATGTGTGTGTGAGAGAGTGTGTGCCTGTATGTGTGTATGTGTATGAGCGTATGGCTCTGTGTCGGCGCTTCCTTCTTCTCTTTTCAGAAAGCGAGTAATGGCGCTATAACCATAAGCCATAAAAGGCTAGGAGTTAGTCCTCATGTCCCAACTGACAGTCAAGCTCTCACGCAAGAAAAGGCGCTACACCCTTGGATTTGGAGCTTAGATACAAGTAAGAAACGCCTGTGTGGACATCAAAGGAGTGCATTAACTTTCTTAGCTTCGTCACTCCCAACGTCTAATATACATATAAATATACATTTGCTTTTTCGCCAAGGAAAGCCTCCCACTTAATCCCATCCTACTTCCAACTCCAGATGTCTATGAAGGTAGCATGCGTTCTCAGCATCTTCTTAAGTAGACATCTAATCAACACTTCCCTCCCATCCCTTGCTGATCATAAGGACCTGGCCAGGTGTTGTGCAAAGAGATTGATGGATAAGGAGCCTGTCACACACAAGGCAGCTCTTCTGGCGCTTCCATCGTCTCTACAACAGCCAACCCAGGATTGTGTATGGTCGAAAAATGCTATGCTATGCTATGCTATGCTAGGTGTTGGCAAAGAAAGGTCTCAATCAATAACTGTGGAAGCACTTCTAGGATACTAAGATGAGAGAAGGTTAAAGATCCCTGAAAAGAGCGTTAAACCCACTTAGAAGAAGTCATGGATCATTCTTTTAATATTCTTCCTACCATAATCGAACATTTTTACTTAGTTTTTTTTTTGCTTTACTTGGACTGTACTAGTATTTCAGTTTTACCAGAATCAACTTTTATCAGGACAGGAGATAATCATATAGACATAGTTTTTTCTCGTTGCTGTAACAAACCACAATACTAGGTTGCCTGAAAAGTCCCTTTAATTTCAAACACGAAAACATTTTTGTTTGCCAAATTCGGTTTAATTTCTCAATATACTCTCCTTTTAGGTCGATATAGCGAGTCCAGCGATTTTCTAATTTTTTTACCCCATCCGAATAGTATTCCTTCGGAAGTCCTTCAAAATAGCCATCGGTTTAAGCTATGAGCTCATCATTTGAGTAAAATCGCTTGCCGGTGAGCCATCTTTTCAGGTTTGGGAACAAATAGAAGTCACTGAGGGCCAAGTCTGGGGAATACGGTGGATGGAGAACCAATTGATACCGAATTTCATTCAATGTTGCTTGAGCAATTGAGGATGAATGAGAAGGTGCATTGTCGTGATGATAGAGCACCCTTTTTCTCTGCAAATGCGGCCGTTTTTTCTGAACTTCATCCTTCAAACAATCCAATAACGCTGCATAAAAAAAAAACTTGCTGGTCGGTCTCTTCTCACCGTTGTCGCTAATGAATGCGTGGACAGAAATGGCTGAAATTGGGACAGCCGTCATTCCATGAGTGAAGCTCATGGTTCATGCTAGAAAATGGTTCACATTGGCGATTACCAACGCCATCTGTAGGAAATTAAAGGCACTTTTCAGGCAGCCTAGTATTGTGTAATACACAATTATAAATGATTGGCCTCTGCTGTATATAGAAGTTGTGTTCACTCTATTCGGTCCATGGCTGCACTTCACCAACCTCGCAGTCTTCGAAGACTCCGCTGGGCCCGTTCTACTTGAACGATTCACCTTGCTCGATGTGCGACACTTCTTCTTGTGCACGTTGGATCGTTATCAAGATTCATTTCAATAGGGCTGTAGTCCGACATTCTTACGACATGCTCAGCCCACCATAGTCGGTCGATTTTAGCGGTGTAAACGTTGGGAGGCTCTCTCAACAACTGATGTTAGATGCCACCTCCAAGCTGCGCCTTCCATCTGCACTCTACCGAAGATCCTACGCCTTTCGTTCAAAGACATTAAGGGCGCGTTGGCCCTCTACGAGTATTATCTAATGTTTCGTGGCCGTAGAGGGCAACCGGTCTAATTCATGTCTGGTTTATGATCAACTTTGTGGTTTGGCAAACTTTGTTCGATCTCAGCATCCTTCGAAGCCCAAGTAGGTACGATTGCCAGCCATAATGTGCCTTTGCATCTCTCTGCTGGTGTTTTAGATACACGAATTCATTGTTATCTCGTGTGCCCTCCCCCTTATGTTTTTTTTATCGATGCTTTGACCAACCACGAGCAACCAATTGCCATGGCTGGTTTCGATCCGATGTGTCTCAAGCTGATTTGAAATCGATGAATAGATGTTGTGTGGGCACAATATATTCGCGACATTTTTCCAGCACTTGCCGAAACGTGACCATCTGGTCCGTGGTAGCGTGGACACCCTTGAATCTCGTTTGATACTGCGCCACAAAATTCTTTGCAATTGGTGACAGACGGTGGCATAGAATTTGGGAGGGCAATTTGTAGGAGTTCAGCTTGTCATCTTTTTTTATATATGAACACTTTGAAATTATTACTTTTACATGAGACGTAATGAGCCATTGACAATAATCGCGGAACACTGACACACATTTCTTGTCAAATTATGTCTTCAAAAAACGAAACATACTCAATTACAGGCTTGCAATTCGTTTAAACAAAATCTGACAAGACACAAATATAAAATCTGGCAATATATGGGACAGTTAAGAGATACCAGGTTATGTCAATGAAAATCTGCGAAAATAATATCAAATGTGTGGAAATATCAAATGTGTGTTCTTAGAACTTTCTTTCATATCATTCTAGTCATAAAGGGTGTCCACAGTTAAATTGCATCACTTTCAATAAGATGTAATATTTCGCCCTTTGTGTTAATTTCAACGAATTTTTGGATGAAATGACCTCAGCGTGTGTTGTTTACATTGCGTGAGTTTCATTTTGAAATGTGTCGTAGTTTCGAAAATGGAGTCGAAGGAACAGCAAGTGCGCGAGAACATTTTGCACACGCACCTCGATAACCCACTTCTTTCGCACCGAGCCATCGGAAAAATGTTGAAAATTCACCAGTCTACAGTGTCTTGTGTCATAAAACGTTTCGAGGAACGTTTAACTGTCGATCGGAAGAAAGTGAGTGGTAGAAAAAGTGTTCCGTACTGTGTGAAGAATCACAAGCGAGTGGTTGCTGCCTTTAAACTCAAATCGTTCCACTTGACCAAAAGTTTCGTGCAGAAAGCCAAGAAACGAGCCGGGCTCCGTTTATTCAAAGTTCAGAAAACTCCAAACCGCAATGAAAAACAGAATAGGACAGCTAAAACACGTGCGCGTAAGCTGTACACACAAATGTTGATGTAACCACACTGCTGCATCATGGACGATGAAACACACGTAGAAGCGGACTTTAAACAAATTCCCGGCAACCAGTATGTGAATGCGAAAGACAAGTTCGATGTTCCAGAGTCTCTCAGGAAACAACAAGTGTCAAAGTTTCCCAAGAAATTCATGATATGGCAGGGGATTTATTCGTGTGGTAAACGGAGCAAGCCTTTCGTGACAACTTCAACTGTAAATGGTCAAGTATACATGAATGAATGCCTGAAAAAACGACTGCTTCAGTTTCTCAAAACACACAGCGTTCCTACAATTTTTTGGCCGGACATATTCTCTTGTCACTACTCCAAGGATTTTCTGGAGTGGTTCAAGACGAATGGTGTCAATTTCGTGCCGAAGGATCTTAATCCCCCAAACTCTCCAGAGCTGCGGCCAATTGAAAAATATTGGGCTATAATGAAGCACGAACTTCGTAAGCATCCTAAAGTTGTCACAACAGAACAGGAAATGTTGAATTTATGGTTGAAAGCGGAAAAAATGTCGGTTCAAGCGTTGTACAAAATCTTATGCGTGGTATTAAAAAGAAAGATCGAGCTTTTGGATTTGGTAAAGAAGTTCAGTGAAATATAAATACCTTAACCAAGATTATTCATTGTTTTTTATTCCCCGAATATTTCATGACAATCGATTGAGAGACTTGTTTTTGAGAACGAGTTTGAAGTGATGCAATTTAACTGTGGACACCCATTACATAATATTAGCATGAGATTATTTCTGAACACTCCACTTGATCACTTTTACAAAAATAAAAAATGAAAAACTGAAACATAAAAATTCCCATGACCCAGTTCTTAGGATATATGATTTTGCAATGTTCCCAACTGTAGCTTTATGTATTTATTAAATAATAAAATTTTGGTATGGCTTAAAATTTCAAAGGAAAAGTATGGGGGATTTTGGAAGTGGTTTATTTAAACAAACTTCTACGCAACCAATTCAAAGAATTAGATTTTTTTTTGTTTGGAATGGGGAAGATTCTTTTTTTTTAGGGGAAAAAATTTAGGTTTTTGATTTTTTTTTGTTATATATTTTTTTGTTGTGAGTAAAATATATATAGATTAAAATGAAATAAATAAAATTATAATAAAAATTATATTTATTGAGTTTTTTTTTATAGAGAAATTTAAATAATGATATGAGTGGCAACAAAAATAAACAAATATTTATAAAGGGTGTCCACGATGAAATTGCCACACACAAAATTGATTCGCAAAATTCGAGTTTTCATCCGATTGCCATCAAATTTTCAGGGATTGAGAAATAACTATTAAACTTCATTTTACCATTTTACTCGTATTTTATTTACAGTCCATACGCAAATGCCCGCACCTTGGCCTTAACCCCGGCCATAAGATTCTGCACAACCTGTGAATCAACTGTTTTTTGCATGTAAACCCATACTTTCTTCAGTTCCTCGACTGTCTTCACTACCTTAGGTCGTTTAAGAAGGTGCTGCTTCATAATCGCCCAGTACTTCTCGATGGGGCGGAGCTCCGGAGTGTTGGGAGGGTTGAACATTTTCGGCACGAAATTGACCTTATTGTCCGCATACCACTTCAGCACGTCCTTGAGTAGTGGCATGAGGCCAAATCCGGTCAGAAGATTGTTGGGACGTTGTGGGCCTTCAGGAGAGGAAGCAGCCGCTTCTGGAGGCACTCTTTTATGTACACCTGTCCGTTCATCGTGTCCTGGGTCACGAAAGGTGCACTCCGCTTCCCGCACGTGCAGATGGCTTGCCAAACCAGGAATTTCTTCGCAAATTTGGACATCTTCTGAGTGCGGACATGCTCCGGAACGCTGAACTTATCCTTGGCCGTGAAAAACAGGTTGCCGGGGATCTGTTTGAAGTCGGCCTTCACATATGTTTCGTCGTCCATGATGCAGCATTCAACTTTCGTCAGCATGTTGAGGTACAACTTCCTGGCACGGGTTTTGGCGGACTTGTTCTGCTTCTCGTCGCGATTAGGGGCCTTTTGTACCTTGAACGTTCGAAGCCCAGCCTTAGTTTTGGCCTTCTGGATAAAACTTCGGCTTAGGTGCAGCTTCTTAGCCACATCCCGAACGGAGGCGTTCGGATTTCGGTTGAAGGCCCCAACTACGCGGTTGTGATTTTTGGTGTTGTACGGAATACTTTTTCCTTCACTTCTGGGCTTCCGATCGGTGGTCAACCGTTCCTCGAACCGCTTAATCACTCGCGACACCGTGGAATTCGTGATTCCCAACGTTTTAGCGATGGAACGATGCGAGAGATCCTTGTTCTCGTGATGAATGCGCAAGATTTTATCACGCACGAGCTGTTCTTTCGACTCCATTTCCGCGAGTTTTGATCACAGGACTTTAAAACTTGCAGGATGTAAATAATGCACTATGAACTAAATCCACCCAAATTTTCTATAAATTCTACCCAACGGTTAAAAAGTTAGAGCAATTTCATAGTGTGGCAATTTCATCGTGGACACCCTTTAGACCGGCATTACAACCAAAGGTGATTTTTTGTGTCTTTTCGCAGAACAAAAATCCGACTGTGTCAGATAAATCTGGCAGAAGGCATGGTCCACTTAGTGATGGAATAAACTATTTTGCTTAGTTCAGTGCTGACTTCTATTTGTTGACAATAACAATAACAATAACATTGTATTTTTATGAGTTCATATAACGCTCTCGTTTTGGGTACAGTCACCTTGCAAAAGTGTAACGCTCCACGTATTTCCCTTTAAAGATAGTTTTACTTTGTGAATAATCCTCTTTATCGTTTAAAATTCGTTCCTTGAATAAAACTCACATATTACGTTACGTTCGTTTTATTCCATTTCGCCGTTGTTATCTAATCTAAGAAGTTGGTGTCTCCAACGACCGTTCAAGAAGTTCCCTGAGGAAAGGTCTCCTAAATCGGGCAAAATTACAAGCAGGACCAGTGGTCTCTCGTAACTGAGCGTGGCGCTAAAACCACTGCGTTTAAATAGAAAACCTCGTTAGTTAGTTAGTGAACGGTTATAAGAGGAGCGTAGAAAAGAAATCGTGCGCAGTCACCTGGAGAATCGTGGTCAGTGTCCAAGCTGGCTTAAGTGTTGAATTTTCCTAGAAACACCGTATGGCGCGTACTCAATACGTACAGGGAAACCTTGACGACGACTTGGAAGCCACAAAGTACACGCCGGAGAGTGAAATTGCCAACCATCAGCTCCATGTGAAGGCCGTGAGGTCCATCAGAAACAACCCAGGTGCTCAGCACTATTCTCTGCTTCTTATAAGTCTTCAGACGGTTGCGCTTCTTGATTCTTTGCACCATTCCAACGGAGGTACCAGCCTTTTTGGCCAAATCACGAATCGATCTGTTCCGAAGGATAGGTTGGCTACCTTCCGGACCAATTTTGGGTCAGCTGGACTATTCTTGGCAGCTCATCGAATGAGTAGTGTTCTCCAAACTTGTTGGTGATAGATTTTACGCTTTTATGAATTCGGAAACGTTGTGCTATTTTGTTCATCGAGACATCCTTCTCATGAAGCCACGCGTCCCCCATTTGAATTTTAACACTCTTTTCGATTCGTGGCATCTCGAAGACGATAATTGTTTACCATAAGTTCAGCAACTGATAAAGTTGGTGACAGATGAACGCGTCGAATTTAGGTAGGTTCAGACAGATAGCCTTACACGCGTATGTGTGAGCGCATCATAAGCGTTGCCAATTTACCGCCCAAACACAATGATAACGGAAACGGAACGGAAACACGCAAGTTTGACAGTTGTTGCAAATGACTTCGATATGTCCAATTAGAATTTAGCCTGGTTTCTTTCCAACAAACAGGCTTACTCTGATCGAGCTTTGCCGTTTTCCGTTGCCGCTATCATTGTGTTTAGGCCATTACTTCCGACACTATCTTTATCATCATCTTTTCGATGCTGACAAAAAAAAATTCTAAAAAAAAAAAAAAAAAAAAACTTTTTTTTTAATTATTAATAATTAAGGGGAACTTTTTTTTTTTTTCCCCACCAAAATTTGTTTTTTTTTGGGGGGTGGGTTTTGTTTGTCGGTTTCGATTTTTTTCTGTCGTGGGGGGGGGGCGGGCGGGGGGGGCCGGCTTTTTTTTTTTTTTATTTAAAAAAAGTGATCAAGTGAAGTGTTAATTTAAATTTTCCTTGTTTTTCAATTATAATCGTTCTACTAATACGCTCGCCAAAGTGTTTTTTTAAATAGTGTTTTTAAAAAAAAGTTAAGCAGTTTGGCTAGATCATTCACCTTCAAGCAGAGACCGAAATTTTCGCCTACTTGAGAAGAAAAACGTCCTTTTTCACCCGCTTGGAGAAACAGATGAGAATGTGAGAAGCGAGAGACTATTATGCGCTCACCGCAGTTTTCGCGAGAAAAGCAACGGCGATTTATAATTTTCGGAGAGCATGAGTAGCTGATAAATCGTTTCTTTTTCAGTGAATCCTAGATGCCGATAATTATTTTTCACTGGCCTTTTGACACCTGAAAATGCACCAGTCTTCATTTATCATTTATGGTCTATTCACCAGTTTTTCATTTATGGTCCATGGCGGTACCAGTTTGCACCGGCCTGGCCTTACTTTCGGGTTTGCTCCTCGTATACGATCTTGGTAGCATGTTTTCAGTAAAAAATGTGACATGAGAAAATATTTTCGTTGAATGTTGGAGAGAGATACTTTCGCATATACAAGAGAGAGGATAATGAATTATAGGCGAAAAAGGAAAGATGAAAATGTGAACGGTTCGCTACTCATCGACAACCTGCTTGAGAGAGAGCTTGGTTTTCACCCAGCTGAGTGAGAATTTCGATCCCTGCCTTCAAGTGAGTTGTTGGTTTATGCACTGATTCTCGAACCTGAGAAATCAGTATTTTGGTTTTACAGTTTACTCTTTCATTGTTGGAAACAGGGGATACATTCTTTAAATACAGATCAAGTTAAATTTTTTTTTCAATTTGTGACATCATTAAATGAATTAAATTTTATTAACGAACATTTAACGTTGTTTTTATGTGATGATGTCTCACCTTGGTATACAGCTGTGTATGATGTATCAATCATTCCGATGAATTCTTCATCAGTTACGCCCCATATGATCATAGAATACAAAACCGAATCGTCAATCTTGCGTGGATGAATGTTAGCGGTAGTTTTTGAAATTTGTACGACGTTGTTTTCAGCATTGAATGACTTCTTCTGATCTTGAGTGAAAAGAACTTTTATTAGATAAATTGAAATAAGATAATCATTCACTCAAATCATATCTACTTTTGTTATGAGTCATAAGGGTGTTGATGTGGTTTGGATTAAATGTTATCAATATACGGTTATGTTTAACATGTTGGAAATCAAATGGTTGCAGGCCAGTTGAGCTCCAACCATTGACTTTTGTGTCTCACTGGATAACGCTGTCATAAGTCAATTTCAAAAGCTTCAAAAATTTAATTCCGACTTGTTCATATTGTCACTCTTTCGTTTTTTATACAGTTCAGTGTGCCTCGTTTTGAGAAGTCCAAGTCGAGTTTGGATATACCACGAGCAGCTTGACATCATGCTCATAGCACCATTTGTACAACTTCAGGGAATGATGTTCAAAATATCCGCTCACTATGAGAACTACCGGCTTTGGAATATCCTGATTGATCGAACGTGGTTTTAAATGAAGTGCTTAAATGTAATGCGCAGCGTGATGAAACCTCCATCAGCTGCAACTGCATAGGTTATATATTCCTTGGGTTTTCCTCATTCAACAATGAATAGCACATTCGTACCCTTCCTAGCAAACACTTTCTGTGGTGCAGGATTCATTGAGAAATTGGTCGCATCGACATTCCACCACGATGCCGGACGTTCCAGAAGATGCAGAATATTTTCCCTACCGAATTGGTCGTGGACGTATTGGAAATAGCTTTCTAGCCACTCCTTCGGTAACCCCGTCGAAGCTTTTCTAAGCGCGAGTCCTTTTCACGAATGATTGGAATGCAAGGCCACATTTGAAGGATTTTCCTTCCTGCAAATGAATTCGTGGTTCATCTTTCTGGCAGGAATGGTAATGGGATTTTCAAACTCCTTGTGCGCCTTAAGGTGCCGCCACACGGGGCTTGAAATATTTGCTTTAGGTTTAGATGATATAGCCGTTATAGATATCTATTTCATTTTATGAGATTCGAGAAACGGTTTTACAAAAATATGAGCTCTGAATTAATAGAAGCTATATTTTAAAAATACGCAGCGCTATCACTGTACTTTTTCCGGTGTACACATGATTGATTTTCTTTGTGGTCGCATATATTCAGTTGCGAGCCTTTAAAAAATAAATTTGGGTAATCATGGGCACATTCGGCAGCTGTGGACAAAGAATGAAAAATTTCTGCAGTTACTGCGTACATCATCTTGAAAAGGCGGATAAATCGAAAAACTTGCAAAATCTGGACAAAATCGTGGATTGCTCGTCTTGAAGGCTAGAGAGTTTAAGCTAATCTGTTGAAGGAGCTGGGTTATGAAGATCTGAATCACTAGTTCAGTGAAATTCTTTAGAGAAGCTCAGAGGAGTTCTTCAGGGAAGTTGTAACCGTTCGCAAATTAGTTTGAGGTTGAGATTTATTTGTTCTTCATAGGACTGCTCTAATTTGTTATTCAAATTCCTTAGAGCCATCGATTATATGTTATACAAGGCAGTCTTCAGCCCACAACGTCTCCAGCAGCGAGTTGGTCGATTTACCCAGAATAGTGGCCCGATTTTTTGTTTTTTTTTTTAAGTTTCGTGGGTACGGACACGATTTTCACGCAGTTAGAGAGAAGCGCCATCTCATTATATGACTTTTTTACGCTTCAAATTGCGCGCTGCTGGCTTTGGTTTCAATCCACTCGGATTTTCAAGTTTCAAAAAGGGGTGATGATGATGATGATGATGATGATGGTCCCGCCACTTACTCCCACAAAGATTTGAGCTAGACAATTTATCCATTAGATAATTTATTTAAAAGTAATTCAACCAGTTTTTCAAAAAAAAAAACGAACTGATTTCATCTACAGATGTAAAATCTTCAAAAAATGTTCATTTGCTTTACAACGATACAATTGTGAAAAGCTATTGATGTCAACCACAAATGTTTTCAAGTATTCCCAGCGATCAGAAAATCCTATAACAATTTAAATCACAGAGTCCTGTATAAGGACATTATCAAAAGACAAGCCAATATCCGATCTTGCCCGCTACAGAGCCAATGCGGTTCCAACACTATTGGGGCCGCCAGCTTAGTTTTGGGCTGACCAAAGATATCTCCAATCAGGGAAATCGAGAAAATTTCCAATCCGAAAAAGTCCTGGACTGGCCCTAGTCAAACTTTTACTTTCAACCACGACAGAATTGACAAGGAATTTCCTGACAATCAGCCAGACAATCCGCTGGTATCTTCTCAAGCATCAAAGGCCAATTATGTTTTATAAATTCTAAAAGAAGTCCTTTATACCTTTAAACCACGCGCGAGGCTCAAACTTACAACAACTACAACTACAACTACAACTACAACTACAACAACATGAAACAAATTTCCATCATCATCACCGTGACGAACAAAATAGTTGATAGTGTTGATAAAAGTGAAATAAAAAAGTATGAAAATATAAAATAGCCAACTCATTGTAATCCGTTTGTAAAGAACTTCGTCAAATGTTATTGTACGTTGGAAAATGTGATTATACGTTGGAGTCAGGGATCAAAATCCAAGGTTGAACTTCGGAACTGGTAGAATCGTAATCTGCCTCTCAACGTTATCATATCAAAAATACTTAGTACTTAGCTAGGAATCAATATCCCCTGGTTTAGACTTTCATAGGATGAGGAACTGCAAAGCAGAATAATACACTCACTTTGAAGTATACACTTCCACAGATGATCGGAATTAGTTGGGTCCCAAGCCACCGGATGTGGCTCCACAGCTCAATCAAGTAGAATTTCTTTTCCTTGTCCATTTTTGCTTGAAAAATTCCGCGAAAACACAAACTAGCAAAAATTCAAACGAACTGTCAAAAAACTTCGACAACGAACTATGAACTATCGGATAGAAACGTTCGGATAGAATAGTTCATAGTCTACTACTATAACATAGAAACTATCGCTAGAGTGTACACACGACAACGGACACGCTTTTATATCATAGCGTAGCTTGCAAGTCAAAACTATGAGCAATCACTACATAGTTTAGGTGTTCCTATGAACTATTACATAGATTTCTAGCGTATAGCTCACTATATACTAGAAATAGTCACCGTGTGGTGGCACCTTTATAAAGCGTTGCTATGCGTTTCGGATCCCGTCTAATTCACGGTTGTCGTTTCATTATTCTGCGGAAGATGGTATTATAAAAGTGACGCTATCAAAGAATTTAATGGCTACCTACATTACAACGAACCAATTGTCTCCGTTGAAAATTTTCACGTAACACAAACTAGCGAGTTTTTCCGCCCAATCTGCAAACAGCCAGTTGTAAATGAACAAGCGCGCCTATTTGTTATAGTATATATCTTCAGTTGGTCCACTTTGTTGTTTTAAACGCAAACATACATTTTAAGCTATTTTAAGAATCAGTCCACTCATGATCGAATAAAGTATTACACCACTCAAGGTCATTTACCTTATCGTTATTTATTCACTGTTTAGGATATGTGTTTATTTTTCATAACATAACTAATTCAAACTTCAACTTTCTTTTTGAATAATGAAAGCCAATTTCGAACCGCAAGTTGATCTATTCTGTCACTCGAGACACACAGGGCCAGTGTGCTCATTCTTCTAAACGTACGCTTGGGATTCGTTGAAACCCCAACGGGGAAAAGGACTAGCCGTCGTTGCTTAAAAAGTCGTATGCATTGGAAGCTGTTGTCTTCATTCCCAGCTCGAGTCTCTAATAACATGCTTCCGGAGCAGTAATACATCAACCGCCATTGTCGACACTTTCCCCTTGCCACGCCTCCACCTTCCCAAAATATCTTCCAATGACCGGAATTTTCCGCCCACAATGTTATACCTACACACTATCATCAGCTATTCCTGCTTCAGAAGCGCCCTAGAATCGGGTTGGGATATTGTTTTCTTTTAATTTAGCCGAAACAATCACGGCGAATAAAAAACTTTTCAATATCCTTGCGGACCCTTTTTGTTGGCCAGCTATACGGTACCAGCGCGTAGGAAAACTCTTCTCGGCCGGCATCCCGGTAGGGCGCCCTGGGAGAAATCTCAAATAATAAGCCTTCAGAATGCAGCAGCAGAGGCTCGGCAGTAGTGGCGCGGTCTTGGACGACGTTGAAAACGACGACGGTCATCCCGAGTGTGTTATCCTGGGTTACCAGTCGTTGTCGTCATCGTACGAAATAGCAATCTCGACGTACACAAATTCGAGAACCGCAAACATACGTTTCACAAAAAAGCCGCATTCCATAGGCAGCAAACGAACGCTGGATGGCCCCGGTGCGTGTGATCCGGCAGCCATGCATGCGGGCAAACAGAAACAACATTCCCCGGATGGATGCGATGGTGCAACTGGAGCCTTCTCTGCCGCCTACTCGAAAAAGCATTCTTATCTGGGCGGGTGAGCTTTGTTGCATCTTGTGTCGTGGAAATTCCTACCAGGTATCCGGAACCTACTAACTCTTCGAATGTTGTTTTTTGCGCAGAAAAGACCGGCGTCTCATATTTGCCTCTACCGGGCCGGTTCGTCTAGGTGGCGGCCGTGTGTCGATAGAGCACTGAAACTGGAAAGCCAATGAATTTTACGCTGCGCTCCGCTGCCTGAAATTGGAGAATGCATGCATATGTCTGTCGGTTTTGGATCGTCCTCCAGCATGCAAAACACGGCCTAAGATATGTTGGACAGCACTGGAGAATGTTGTCCTATGGAAGGTATCTGGGAAAAGAGTATCGACTGCAGCAAGTTTTGAGCAGGGTTTATTGGGAAATTAGGTGGAGATTTTTTAATTGAAGAGTTGAAGAGTTAAAGAGATATTTGTCGAGTCAGGTTGGAGTTTATATGGTTGTATTGGTTGATGTTCCAAAATCACGGCGAATCAAAAATGATCATAACGATACGAAACCAAGTACTGTTATGTTTCTCCGAACAATTATTTCCACAATCCGTACATGCAACCGGTGCAGATAGGAATAGATTGGTATCTACCTTTATAAAACACAGAGAGAACCCACAAAACCTTCAGTTGAAAATTAAATAGTCGGAGGGAATATTTCAGTAGAATAGTCTGTCCGGTACAATGACCAAAATTTTTATTCAAAAAATCGAAGGTTGGGCGTTGGGATTTGACCCTAGTGGTGGTATGATTACAGTATAATTTTTTTTTTCGGTGACATTTAACATTTTTCATCATGTCCTTGTGGAACACACACGAATTTGCAATGGAAAAAAATATGTTGCGCTTTGCTGACATTTTCGCTGTCAGTGCCGATGGTTCACGAACTGTCCACGTTAAATTTCGGACACCAAAATAATAGCAGGAAAAAATATTTACGCATAATTCAACAGAACCGATTGTTTATTTTACAATAATAGAGTTATATCTACATTAGAAACTGTTGATTAAGATGTTAACCCTTCTTTTTTTAAATGCTCGAACTTTCTGTGGTATATCCTCAATCAGGATCCGTATGGTGTATACGCTCGCAGTGACGATTCTCTATCTTCTCGTGAGATCATCTGTACCATTTGCTTTCTTCTTAGTTTCGAAGAGTTTCCACTTAACTAGAGCCCAGAACTTCTTTATTGGGCGAAGCTCTGGACAGTTTGGTGGATTGGCTGTTTTTGGCACGTATTCGAACTCTTGTGCCTAATCATTCCAGGACGGATTTCGCATATTGAAAAGAAGCCAAATCAGGCCAAAACTGAGCTGGAGAGTCGTGGCTTCTGACAAACGGGAGCAACCAGTTTTGCTGACATTCTTTCTCGTACACATCCTCATAATTATATTTAATCATTGTTTCCATCTAAGAGTGCCCATTGAGACGAAAGTTATAAATTTCCGACTACAACTACATATGGCCTGCCAAATCAAATACTTCTTTGGGAATTTGGACCCCTTCTTTGGCCGAAAATGCTCGGCAACGGCGTTCCTTCGCATTGCGGTATAAAAAGCCAGACCCGGAAATTAAATCCTTCGGTCGGTTTCTGTTCCGTCGTCCATTATGATACAAGAAAATGTTTGCAAAAAAAAAGATGTAAAGCTCCTTAGCACGACTTTTTGCAGTGAAAGTTTGCTTGTCATCACGGTTGGGCACTTTTTTTTTACTTTGTACGCCTTCAGTCCTTACCTCTGCTTCCCTTTTTGTACGTATGATTTTGACTTCCCAACTTTGCGAGCCACATTTTGCATTGAAAGATTGAAATTTTTCTCAATAATGGCTACAACCATTATGTCCATTTGTCGCGGGTATACTTTTAGATTTGTTCCACTTCGAACCTTCCGATCCATAGTCAAGCGCTGGTCAAATGATTTGCAAACACAAAACACGATACTTTTCGATAGTTTAAGTTTCTTGGCAAGATAGCGTACCGAAAATTTCGGAGCTTATGCCGTTACTGAATGTAACATGAATGTAAACATGTTGTACCAGGAAATAAATTGGAGAGTTTCAGCTGTCATCTTAGTGATACGTGTCAGTGATCCGTGAAATAATACAAAATCTACACTGAAAAAAAAATGTCCGAAATTTATCGTGGACAGGCTCTACACCTTAAGGTAGTCTTGTTGTTGTTCTTCTGCATATGCATCACACTTTATGAGTTGCCTCAACAGCTTTCTTATTTTTGGTTTTATCGGTCCAAATCAGCTTCCAAGCGTTATTTAAAATTTATCTTATGTTCCTAACGAAAATAAGTGGCATCAACAGCATCCTTACTGTTGGTTTAAATCGGTTAAATGCGGCTATTTGTGCTATGGGTACAAGTGTTTTTTTTTTTCGGGGGGGGGTGGGGGGGGGGGGGTGGGGGGGTTTTTGTGAAGACGCGACCCTTTCCCACCGTCTCCTCTTTTATTCTTCGAGTGCTAAGGAGTGTATCGAAAATAAGCTATCCACAAACTTTCTTTCGAATTATGTTGAAAACCGATATTTTATTCATACAAAAAATTGGTCCTTTATTGTACGAGGTTAAACTTGAACATAATGAAGACCGGATGAAATTTAAGTTATTCCTTCACGAATTTTCGAACTTTGGATCGAATGCTCTTCATCAAGTTCCGGACAAGTGTTGCATCGCATTTTTTGGACGCTTGAGCCCACATTTTTTTGAACTCCTGCATGTTCCCAGCTGCCATACCAGTCTTCTTGAAGACCCTCTTCACGATTGCCCAGTAACGTTCGATGGGTCGAAGCTGAGGGAAATTTGGTGGATTGATATTTTTCTCAACGAAATCTATACCCTTTTCCGCATGCCAATTGAGAGTGGTTTTGGCATAGTGAGCTGACGCTTAATCCGGCCAAAACAGTAGAGGTGTACTATGCTTCTTATATAAAGGCAACAATCTCTTCTGGAGACACTCAGATCGATAGATTTCCGCATTTATAGTTCCGGTAGTGTAAAAAATGGTTGCTTTCAAACCACAGGAACATATTGCTGGCCATACCAGTACCTTTCGACCGAATTTTTCCACTTGAATCGACCTGTCCGCATCGCTCACATCCTCCTCAACGACAGCAGTAAAGTATTGTGGACCTGGAAGGGTTTTTGAGTCCTCCTTTACATAGGTCTCATCGTCCATCAAAACGCATGCATCCGGACGCTGCAAAAGACGCGAATACAATTTCCGGGCCCTTGTTGCTGCTCGCTTCTTTTGTTCTGCACTTTGTTTCGAGATTTTCTGCTTCTTGTAGGTCTTCAGGTGGTTTCGCCTCTTGATACGCTGGATCATTCCGACACTCGTTCCTGCTTTTTTGGCCACATCACGTATTGACATTGATTTGTTCTTCATGATTAGAGAAACCACTTTCTGCTCCAGTTTCGGGTTGGAAGAACCGAGTTTTCTACCTCTTCCTGGTAGCTCATCCAAAGAATAGTGTTCCCCAAACTTATTAATGATGGTTTTAACACTCGCATGATGAATTCCAAACCGCTTCGCCAATTTTCGCATAGTAATACCCTTCTCACTTAGCCATGTGTCCAGAACCTTAATTTTCACTTCCTTTTCAATACGCGACATTTTGAAAACGCAGAATTTGAACCGCACAAACAAGCAAACAAAAGAAAGCTGACAGTCAAACGCACAGCATGCAGTGTTCAGAGCATAAAAGACACATCACAAAGACATGCGTACAACGCAAATATATGTGGATAGCTTATATTCGATAAACTCATTAGCCGATGTTGGCCGCTTGAGAACTAGTTGAAGTATTTCGTATTGAACCGTAGTATTTTTAACAATTTCAGTTTTTCAATTTGCCCGCGATCGTGTTCTGTTATGCAGTCGTAAAATGGCACATAAAATTTTATCTTATTATGATGGCGGGGGGTGTTTTGTGTGATGTTTTCTTATGTTTCGTAGAGAGACGGGGCAGGAGGTGTGTCAGTTAGTTGATCCGGGTGGGTCCTCGGGGCGTAGTGGGAGTAGACAAGGGGGGGACACCTCTTGGGGGAAAAATTGTTTTGTGGGGTCGTCGGCTCACCGTTGCTGGAAAAGAGCAAACTGCTCTTTTTTTTCTTTGTTTTGGTATGCAGACAACAAACAAACCCGCTAGTATGGTCTTGGTCGCACAAATAAAGCAAAAAAAAAAAATTCAAGTGTCATGCTGTAGATCTATAACAGTGTGATGTAACTAGTTTTGTCATGAAGAAGTACGTTTCATGCAATTCAAATATAGATTCTTTTAGCCCATTAATGATTTGTCATACATGTGCTCTATGTTTTTCAGTTAATACATGTTTGTTTACGTCTGATATCTTGTTTGCAAATTATGTTTTATAAATGTATCTACATAAGTCTTCCGTATTTAAAAAAATAATCATGCGAGAAACGTCAAGCGTCATAACAAAACTAGTCAGGTATGTTTTGTTAGAGCCACATTGAACGGGAAATGATAGTTTTTGAACTTTGCTGTAGTTATGCTAGAATAATGAGAACGGGGCCGACCCCGGCTTAGTGGTTAACATCCATACCTCTCACTCCAAAGTCTTGAGTTCGAATCTCATCCCGGACAAGTTACAAAAGTACCCAAAAATGTATTTGAGTGACTACAACGGGAGATGAACTAGCTCAGGGCTGAAAATCTCTATAATCAAGGAAAAAAATAATAATAGAATGATAAAATATTGAAAATTACAGTTTCCATTTGCTTGTATGGTCGAACATAATTGATGCCATTGATTGTGCGACAACGTGAAGTATCAACAAAACGTAGTCGCAATCGGCCAATAATTTGGTTGAGCAAATGCTTTTAATTTAAACTTCTACCCCTGGCTTGAATGTATATTTAAGTCCCCTATTTGGTGGGTAAATAAGATGATGGTGAGGTTTAAGAGGATTCCGTCTAATACATATCTCTTGTGTCGAAATGGTCGAGCGGTAAGAACCCCGACCTAGTAAGCTTGGCGTTCATGGTATGAACCCCTGGTTCATTAATGCTTTTTTGATGCCGGCAAAAATATGTTCAACTGAGGTTTTAATTTTTTTTTGTTTTTGACCATTTTCAGACATAAATTATGTTTCGTAAGCTACACCTTCTGCGCTATTTCTATTCTAGAGTAGTACCGGAAAAGGTTTTCCATCATCGAAATGGCAACACAATGCTTTAAACTTTTTAAAGCCTTGACAACCAGTAAGAACCAATGAAGATTGATTCGATTTTAAGCTATATTGAGTTACTCGCGAGTTACTTGGTGCATCAAAGCAACCCCTAGGTAGTAGCTAGACTTCAAAAAGTCATGTTAATTACCAAACAATAAATCTTAGGGACGACATTCAGGCCTTTTTTTTTATTATTTTTTTGTTTTTTGTTATGAAGGTTTACTGGTGGGACTCTGTATAGAGTAGAAACCTCTACGCCAGGCATTTGATTAGGTAAATCCTTTCGAATCATTTGGCCAGCCGTACATGGAACGCTGTTGCAAATGACTCGGGAGGAGCCACGTTTGGGAATTCTGAGTCCTTTCGTTTGTGTTTTTTTGTTGTCTTTTTGTTAGTCAGTGTTAAGTTTGCAAGTTTAATACGGCGTTTTATAATTTTCTCAGTGTTTTGTAGTTCAGTCCGTGAAGTGTATCATTGATGTGCTATGAGAGTCTCCCGAAGCAGTTTTCTCGAACCAAAAGTAAGAAGCTATTGTATTGTTTCTTGTACGGTGGACTGATGTAACTTAATTCCTTTTTGAAGAATTTCACCAGCCGTGCAATGATCATGTCGTCCGTAGACACGCTGTTGACACTGTCTCAAAAGGTGTTACATTTTCAAGTTGGCTTCCCCTTTCTCTCAGTCATGTTCATGTCTACTGTCTTGTATGGTGTCGTTTCTTCAGTCATTTGTAGTTTAGTTCATCATATATGTGCTTTGAAAGTCTTTTTAAGCAATTTCCTCGAATCAAAAATAAGTTGTCATTATGTCGTCGAGATATTTGAATTCTACCAGTTTTAGTAAT